>MU227859.1:3477424-3487826 GCA_018584345.1 Thuja plicata | reverse complement strand
CTTCATCCACCTTTTGTTCCACAGCCTCTTCTGACTTAGGCTTATCTTCAATCTGCATTGGTGGTGGTTGTGCAGGCACATACACTACCTCAGGCTTCACCTCCAATTCATCTGTCAATGTCTTGATTAATCGATCCCTCTGGTATAGTTTTATGTGGCACATGTCTCTGTCCTTAGACAGTGCACTTGTTTCTTCCAACAGAGTAGTATACCTTTCAGACAATTATTTTGTCTTTTCCTCATTCAATTGAGCTCAGTGTGTCATGATTTGGGAGATTTCTAAGTCCCTTGTGTTTTGTATAGACCACACCATCTGATTCCCTACCATATTCTCTTGAATGTTTACTAACTGGGGCTTCTAGTCTTTTGGGCTTAAACTCCACATTGCAAAGGCCTGAGACTTTGGGTTATACCCAAATCCTTTGATCATTTCTCCTACCTGGACCTCACTAACCATTTTAAGGTCTGGCTGCTTTCTGATCTGATCTATAATGAAAGCAGATGCTAAATCCCATCCTTCAGCCAATAATATCCCACTTCCCAGCACCATCTTCCTGGCATCATCAGGCGAGATATCCTCATTTTTAGGATCATAATTTTGTAAGGCCACTAGGGCTTCATTTGTAATTGTTTCTTTTCCATCAACAGTTAATTGGGACATGAGCTGCTCTGTTTTGTGCCACCTCAGGAAGTCTTTAAACTCCTATGTTTTTACAAAGATGTCATCATCTAGGAATTTTTGCTGATGAAGCAATCTTTCATCAACACAGGCTCTGAGTGCTATCTCAACTTCATCTTCTAAGTCAAGCTGTTGCTTCTTGCCTTCCCTGATTGCTTTTCTCAGGTTATGATCATATAACCTGGTGCCAGGTACTAAGGCCTTAGCCTTATCCTTCTTCTTACTTTGTCCTTCCATTGAAGGCTGCCCTAACTCCAATTTTTGCCTCTTTGCATCAAGTTCTTATACATCATCTGGCTGTGTAGCAACTGTTAGATCTACAATGTGTTTTTCTGCTCCCTACAACTGTGGGATCTCAGCCATTTCTTTCTCTGAGGCTTGTTGTGGTGGAGGATTCACGGGAGGACATGCATAATCACTGTCATCACCACTCTCATATTCTGATTCTGAATGTTCAGGTGACTGAGCACCTTTCTTGTCTAGGACTGTATCCAATCGCTCTACAAACACATGATATTTTTCTATCATGGCCTTAATCTTATCAAAATATGAGAGGTCAGGGTAAAAACCCCCAAAAGACAACCCATTTCTTTTTATTTGTGTCTCCAGCTTTAACAACTCCTGGATTCTCAGTCTTCTCATATGAATGTCATCTTCATCCAAGATGTTTCTTGTTGAATCTTCTTCTATCCATTCACAATGAACATTGGTATTAGGGATGGTAGGAGTATACAACTTCCTAACCCCTGCCATGAAGCCCTCTGGGTCAATGTACCTATATGGGGCTGCCCCCATTCTGTACTTCTCCAACCACTGACCCACTTCATCTATGGCATTCTTTCCAATTGTAAAGTTGGAAATCTTAAACTGCCTAGGGGTTATAGTCCCCTTTTTGTGTGGTGCAAAGTGCTCATTATCTGTTAGCATCAGCTGCCAAATGAATTTTATAGTAGCTACTCTCACAGGCACATGATAAGGTAACAAATGAGGTGGGTGAATACACCCATACACCCTGATGATGGTGAAATTCTCCTCCAAGAAGAAATCATCCCAGTTATAATTTTCAGGCCAATTATCTGTATAATCATAGGGCCTGAGCAATTGTATGATCTTTAATGGGACTCTAGTCCTGCTTGTCCCCAAACTCTGCACAATTGGATACACAATCCAATTTTGGAAAGTACAGTAGTCACACTCCCTGAAAGTATAATTCCAAACCCTGACCTGAAACTGGATAGGATTTGGTGCTATCTGATAGAATCTCTAAGGAGACAAGTTATGCACATCCATGATTACAAAATTGAAGTATAAGAGAAGGTGCATTAGAACTGAATAATGCAAAAAATTAGGCTCCTTCTCCTTGGGGTTATTTAATCTCTTCTGGGTTGCAACAAAACCCTCATGCATTTCGTCAATTATATGTTGTATGTAATCATAGCTGGTGCTGAAATGCACCTCTTGCAGGTCTAATACCATCATTAAGATGTCATTACTGATTCTCTCTGCATCTCCATCTATCCCTAGTACTCTACATAGGGCATAAGCATTGTACTTAATATAGAAGTGTAGATCCTTATAATAATATGGATAGGGCTCAACCATAGGACCTAAGTAATTTTTCAATTATTTTAACATATGCTTCTGCAATAAGCCTTTTGCAATACCAGGCTTGGAACTATACCTCTTCTCCTACTTCGTCATGTCAATTTTAGTAGACATGGTGCTGAATAAGCCAAAGGCTTGCATGAATGAGTTCCTGTTTAAAATTAGCAAGGCAGTGCCATCATCCATTTTGATGGTCTTTGTCAGGGAATCATAATGATTTGCTAGGTCCAGAAATAGGTCTACATCTAAGAAAACATCAGGAACAAGTAACCTAGAAAGACCACATGTCCAGGGGTTTGATACTGGGATGGGCTTATCAGAATTTTTATAGAAGTAGGTTAAAAGGGAGTAACCTATTGTGCTCGGGGTCACAGAATCTCAAATATTCTTATACTCATCTAGGAGAACATTAGCATCGACTTTCTTATTCTGCGTTGAACCAGGAAGGAGACGCAGAAACTCATCAGAGAAACTCGCATTTCCTTTCTGTTCCTCTCCACTCCTTCCACTTGTTGAAGCAACACTCACAGCTTTGCTCATCCTTGCAACACCCTGAATCTCTCTTTCCTTACCGATATTGAAACAAATCTACCTCAAATATCAGCTGTTTGTTCTGAGCACAATCTCCTGCAATTTAGAACTCTCTGATCAACTTTAGATAAACTACAAACTGAGCAAAATATCACTCTTTTGAAAATTAGCAACTTGGCTCTGAAAACTGAAAGCACGATGAATGAGAATGAATGCACCATCAAGTCCTTATAGCCATAATTCAGAGTACACAACTCATAATTCTAAAACATCATTTCTGCCATTAATTCGCCATGCTGTGAACTTGACAAACCTAGCCGTAGTCCCTGAGCATGACAGAAAATCAAATTTTCAAAAATGAATCCTTGGAGCAATCATATAACGTTTAAGAGAGCTAACATGTCATATTCTAATTTGTTGTCTATCTCACATCTCAGCTACTCTTTTTGCATAGTAATCAAAATATGAGCCTGTGATTGGTTGTCGAGAGATTTACTCTGTCACATCAAAAAAATGCCACCGCTTTTCAGATCTTGTAATCAGGCGACTGCGCGACTGCATTAAGTCTCTTTGTCACGGGCTTCTGTTACTAACCATGGTTCCGTCTCAAGACTTGGTGACAATGTGCTTCTGTAACCTTGGCTGACCCAAGTTACAATATGGTGACCAGGCGACACAACTGAAATCATAGTCGCGTGGAGTTAAGACTAACTCATCTTTCTTTTTGAGACCTTGTGACTAACTGTTACCATTAACCTTCACGGTTATCTCCCTGTCGCTGAATGTTTAATTTTTGTTTCAAGACTTTGTGACAATGCCTAGTCACCCAGTCGGGAGATATAAACCCTGAGCATTCAACTTTACCTTAACATGTTATAAGCTCCCCCTTTCATCTTTTGACGATTGCGCGACATACCCTAATCACCAAGTCGGGAGGATTTTTCCCTTGGGGCACTTTTCTTCTCAGACTTTGCGACCACCGTTGGATCTTCTGATTCTTTCATCTGACGGCTGTCGCTTAATCGCCATATATTTCTTACATGCCCTTAAATCATTTCCAGACATCACGACAGAAGGCAAAGTACCTAAGTCTCGAAGTCGCTGAATCCATTTTCTCCTTCTCGCGACTATGTAATAATCCTTTAAACGTCCACCTGCCTTACAACACATGTCACTTGATCATTGGTTCACTTACCGCATACTAGAGAACTGAGTCATCATCTTTCTCTGGCGACATCTCAACTAAGCAATACTGCAAACCACATATGGTTAGTCACGAAATCTGAGCTGAAATCTCTTAACCGCTGTTCTATTCTGAGACCACACGACTGAAGGCCTGACTTAACCTTTAACTTTTTCTTCACTTGACGATAATGTGACAAAAGGTAATCGCAAAGTCTGAAGACATTTTCATGACTGTTAAAAATCTCCAGCGATCACCCGACTAAGCAGTGGGTCCCTTTTACATAAAGCCTTATAATATGACTATCTTGCGACTACCCGACATGAAAGAAATTGCTGAGTCTCGTAACAGTGAAGGAATATTCTGAATTTAAATGAGACTACGCGACACAAGGAAAAAGCAAAGTCGGGAAGACAAATAGAATATTCACTCAGGGTAACACGACGAGGTGACTCGAATTAAAACACATTCCCTAAGTGAATGAAAAAGTAACGTTGAAACATAAGACATGACCTAGGGTTTATATTTCATCGTTTAACACTTGGATAGCCTAGGGTTTTTAGGGTTTTTGCAGTTTGAGCAAGGTTTAGACTTGAAAACCTAAAACATGGCAGAAGTGAGGGCATAAGGAACAAGAGATAGCTGAATTGAAAACACCATAGCACAGGAAGCAGGATAGGGAATCAGGAAAACTACCAAAACAGGAAATACAACCAACAGTGGCTCTGATGCGGATTGGCTAAACAAAGTTTATGATAAAGAACCACAAAATCTCTGGTTGCAGACCACCTCTCATGGAGAAAAACCCTAAAATAGAAAGGAAAATATGTACAGAATTTACAAACAAGGGACAAGGAAAGGAGAATATAATACAAACTTACTTGTGCACCTTGAACCTTTACTCAAAGAAGGGCTTCAAAAACTTCCCATGCACAGGCAACTCAAAAAGATCTCCTTCCATATTCTTCAACAAGTATGAGTCTTTGCCAAATTTTTCTGCAATAATGAACGGTCCTAGCCATAAATACTCAAACTTCTTATGCTTGCCTTTATCCTCTGCCCTTGCATTCCGTTGGAGAACTAAATCATCAATTTGAAACTTTCTCTCAGTAGCCCTCCTGTCAAAAAGATATTTCATTTGTTGTTGCAGCTTCACATTTTCTTTCTGACTATTTCTCCTCATTTCATCCAATTCATTCAGCTGCATCATTCTATTTTGCATATTGTCAGAGACATCTAAATATTCCTCTTGTATGTATTGGCAAATGGGAAATAAATTGTTAATAGGAAATCTTGCTTGTAAACCATACACTAACTCAAAAGGTGATTGACTAGTTGCTTTCTTTAGTGTTATCCTATCAGCCCAAAAGAGCTAATCTCAATTTTGTATGCCATGTCTTTTTGTTTTGTTCCAGAGTTCTCTTTAATATCTTCAATATGATTTTATTGCTAGACTCAGCTTGTCCATTAGCCTATGGATGATATGGGGATGAATAAGATATTGTAATCCCATACTGCTCATTGAAGCTTGTCGTTTCTTCTGATCTGAAACTCATAGCATTGTCCATTATTAATTTATTGGGCACACCAAATCTGGTCAAAATGTTTTCCAGCAAAAATTCAGTAACCACCTTACTAGTTGCTTTCCTTTTGGGGACAGCCTCAATCCATTTAGTAAAGTAATCTGTGGCGACTAAAATCCAACTGTGCCTTGCACTGGAATTTTCTTGAAATTCACCAATAAAATCAATGGCCCATATAGAAAAAGGAGTCTCAGTACTTACTGGGTTAAGCAATAGAGCACCTACAAATTTCAATTTATTGGAGAACCTCTGACATGGTTCACATTTCCTAACATGCATGTAAGTATCCTTGAAAAGAGTAGGCCAATTATATCCTACCCTCAATATTTTATGGGCAGTGGTCTTAGCAAAAAAATGACCTCCACACTGTCCTTTATGCATCTCAATTAGGACTTTCTCAGCTTGATGCTTGTCAAGGCATAGCAATAGTAAACCATTTTTATCTTTCCAGAACAAATCTCCTTGAATCAAAACATACCTTTGAGCTTGCAACTTCAAACTTCTCTTTTGATTTTCAGACAAATAATCAGGACACTTCACATTTTTGAGAAAGACGACAACATCAGTGTAATATGGTTGCCTCTCTATACTGGTAATGGCTTGGCCATTTGCTTCTGTTTGATTTAATTGCACTAAATCTAGGTTCTCCTCTGTCATAAGTTTTGCCAAGCCTTGACCTCTTACCAATTTGGTGATATTGATTTCCAGATTGAACTATTGAATCCTTGTAATCCACTTGCACCTCTTACTAGTAACCTCTGACTGGTTAAGAATATCTTTAAGTTTTGAATGTGGAACATAGGCCTGCACCTTAACACACACCAAGTAAGGCCTAAAAGACTTCACAGCCTTTACCAATGCATAGGCTTGTTTTTCCATGATTTCATAGTTAAGTTCTGCAGCTTGCAAGGATTTACTATAAAAGGCTATGGGGTGTTCAAATCCTTTCTCATCTTTCTGAAGAAAAATTACAGCAATTGTATGAAATGATGCAAATGAAAACAAGGAAAAAGGCTTAGTGTAATCCAGAGATTTCAACACTGGAGTTTCCTGCACTGCCTTCTTTATCCTTTCAAAGGCTTGTTGAGCCTCATCATTCCAAACAAACTTAGTATCCTTTTTCAACAATTTCACAATGGGCTTGACAATTTCAGCAAAATTGGCTACAAATCTTCTGACAAAATTAATCTTCCCTAAGAAATATTGTACACCTTTTAAGTTTTTTGGAGCAACTACTTTCTGAATTGCTTCCACTCTTTCAGGGTCTATTCTTACCCCTTCTCTAGGCACTATATGTCCAAGCAATTTTCCCTCTTCAACTGCAAAGTGACATTTCTTAGGGTTTAATGAAACACCATATTCTAATGCTTTATTGAAGATTTTACCCAAATGATCACAATGATCATTAGCCCTTTTATAATATGTAGTTAAGTCATCTTGGTAAATAACCATGAATAAATCAATAAACTCTTTAAAAGCAACATCCATGGCTCTCTGAAAAGTTGCACCTACATTTATCAAACCAAAAGGCATTCTGATGTAAACATATGTTCCCCAAGGAGTAGTAAATGCAGTCTTATATTGCTCTGACTCCTTGACTAGAACTTGGTTGTAACCTGAAAAACCATCCATCATTGACAGTAATTCGCAACCAGTCACCTTATGCAACATTGCTTCCATGTTTGGCAGTGAATAATTATCTTTCAATGAAGCAATATTGAGATTTCTGAAATCAACACATAACCTGATGTCACCATTTTTCTTCCTAACTGGCACTAGATTTGATACCCATGTGGAATGTCTAATAGGTTGGATTATCCTAGCATCTTTGAGTTTCATTAATTCCTGCTGCATTTTGGGAGCCAACAAGGGGTTAATGGGCCTTTGTTTCTGTCTAAATGGCTTGACATCTGATTTCCGAGGAATCTCATGTTGAAAAAGGTCCTCTCTATATGCTTTCAAATCCTCATATGACCAAGAAAAAACATGCTTGTATTTCCTCAGTAACCTGATCAGGTTTATCCTCACATGAGAGTCCAGACCTTTTCCTATATAAACTATTTGAGGACTGTTTTGTGATCCTAAATTGATTTCTTCCAAATCCTCCACGTTTGCATTGCTTATCTTGGCTGAATCATTTTGTTTACTAACAAACAATGCTTCAAGCTCAACCAAACCCCTAGGAATCTGGTTAGAACTCAGTTGAACAACTTAATTTCCAAAGATGTATTCCTTTCCATCATCTGATTCTAATAAGGAACTGTAATCTATGCTCTGGTTTTCATACTGATCTAAACATTGCATGAACCTTAGAATATCTTGATCATCTTGGAACACTTGCCAGTTATATATGTTATCTGGGATAACTGGTCTTTTTTTAACCTCAAGTATTGATACTCCATGTAAGGTCAAATCATCATTCTTCAAAGAAACATTTGCTAAAAAATCAGCCATAATATTCTTTGACCTTTCCAACCAAGTTATATTAAAATCATCAAACATCTCAAGTTGATCCCAAATAGCATGCTTATACATTTTCAATCTGTCATTTTTTACAGCATATTTGGATCTGACTTGTGCTACCACCAGCTCAGAGTCACCATAAACCTTTAAAAATTTTATACCATGTTTGATAGCAATTTCAAGTCCTAAAAATAAGGCCTCATACTCTGCAGTGTTGTTAGTACACTGAAAAAGCTAGCAGAAATGAATATTTAAAATTTGTACCTAATGGGGATATCAATAATACTCCTACTCCTGATCCTTCTTTAGAGAAAGCACCATCAAAGTACATTTTCCATATCCCATCTTCTTGTAAGATTAATTCCTTACTCAAAGAATCAACTCCTTGATCTTGACAACAAAGTTCTTCTTTTTGCATTCTGAAATTTTCCATGTCTATGTCAATGCAACAGTTCACATGAGTATCCTCATATTTTTCTATCATGTGGGGAGTTCGGCTTTCTCTTGTAACACTGACATTCTCTCCAGCAATATTGAAAGTAGCATATGACAAATAATTTTGTATACTTCCTCCCATTGAGGCACTCCATTTTCTTGATAATAACATGCCATAATGAGGTGGTATATCAACCACAAGAACATTCATGGTCATCACTACATCAGGACAAAGTACCGATCTGTAAGGCATGGCTTCAATGGTACCAGTTATAGGGACTTCTCTGGAATCCATAGCTCTACACCTACCATGAGGTTTGTCAACTTGCAGGCCCATTGCCTTCATGATCTCAACTAGCATAACTATATTAGAAGCTCCGGAATCAATCATACAATTCTTGAGCACTTTATCATTGATTATTAATGAAAGAAAAAATGGGTCCACCACCTTTGGAGAAGAATTTGCATTTAAAAATATTTGAGGAATCTCAGATGTCAACATCTCATCCTCATTTCCCTTGACAGGTGGCATCTCAGATACATCCACTGGGTTTTGAACTTTTATTACAGGTACACTATTTAATAATGACATCACTTTTTCTTTATGTTCCTTGATCCTCATCATTTCCAAAAATGGTACCTTAACTTTCATCTGAGACAAACATTGACCCATGTCAACCAGAGTATAAAAAATATCTGAATGTTTTAACTTATCAATGATATCATCACTATCTTCATTGTGTCTCTTTTGAAATGGTTCTTTCAACCTTTTATTTTATTTCTTTTGCACAGGAACAATTTTTTCTTGACCCTTTTCATCTTGTATAGCATTTGGCTCTACTAATTTTGTGATGACCTTGACCTTACGTTTATCTACCTTTTCTCTAGGTTCTTCTTTCTTCTGAACATACTGAGGGCCTGGTTTATTGTCCTTTATGAAAACACCTGAAGGCTGGCTACAAGTTCCACCTACCACCCTGTTTCTTAAATGGTAATTGCTTCTAGCTTTATTCACTAACTCAGCAGTGATTCTAGCCTTCTCTTCATCTAAATCTTTTCTTATGAGTGGAACTTCTTGGCTATTTTGAGCATAGCATCTAATGTCATCTTCAGTTTCATCCACTTCACTGTCAGATAAGACCTGTTGATGGTGATTTTCAACCCTTCTCTGTGAAACATAGGAATCATGATTTTCCTCTTCACTGTTTGAATCAGTATCATGGCATGAATAAGTGTTACTCATACTATGATCACACTGTTCCCCTTCATCATTTTCTTGTTCCTCATTTGCTTTTAGATCCAAGGAAATGGCACAAAAATCAGGATTATGAGGGGCATCACAAGCTTCACACCAAGTCTCCTCATTGCAGAAATGGACTGAATTTCTATGAAGAGGGTCAGGAGTCTTATTATCTGTTCTTTCTTTCTTAGGTGCACCAAGAGGCTTTCCATCTTTGAACTGAGTTACATATGGGTGATTTTGCATTCTATTCTGAGGAATGTAATTATTTTTGTAAAGAGGTTTATTGTTTTGAGGAGCTCTATATTCCTTATACTCTGGTTCTTTCAGATTGCTCTTACTAAACCTAGGATCATCTCTCCTATTTAGCTTACCAGACACTCTTCTGTTCATTTCAATATTGACTGCTATCTTGTAAGAATCAGTAAGCGTCCTAGGGTTTTTATCTCTCAGAGCATATCCCATTTTAGAATCATAAGTATTTAAATAAGTTGCCAGACAAACTTCTTCATCTAGCTTTATCTTCTGAAACAGCTTATGCATAGCCCTTTGAAACCTTGTGTTAAATTCTGTAACCTCTTCATTGTAATTTTTCTTGATATTATTGAACTCATTCAATAAAAAGCCCTTATTTTTTTTGTCTCCATACTGATCTTTGAACAACTCAATCAACTCATCCATAG
>MU227859.1:3441106-3466048 GCA_018584345.1 Thuja plicata | reverse complement strand
TGGGTCAAAGTGTACTTAAAGTACACATGTGAAGGATCTTGTAAGAAGGTGTAAGAGGGTGTAAGAGTTTTGGGTCAATGAGACACTTTTAGAAAGTGTAAGAAGGTGTCATCATGGGTGTAAGAAAATTTTTTGGCACCAAATAAGGAATTATGTGGAAAGTCAAATTTTTGAAAATTTGCTCACACATGTGTGAGCAAATAATTAAGACTGATTGTTGTAGGAATTAGGAAATTATCTTAATTAACCTTAGTTAATTAATAAATAGGTTTATTTGGTGAGAGTGATGTGAGGTAGGGTAGGATCTAGGTTCAAATTAGCTTAATCCAAATTAATTTAGATTAATTGTGGTTTAGTAGAATTTAGGTCATGTGAAGGAATAAATAAATTAAAAATTTATTTAAAGGGGATTAATGAGGGATAATGTATTAAATAAGATTTAATACGTTAAAAGGGATAGTATTTAAATTAAATTCAAATACTTAGGAGAATGAACCATATTTAATTAAATAAATTTAATTAAATAGATAGAAGAATATAACAAATATAATTAATTAAAATTAACTATAATGTTATGGGAATATTAATTAAATTAATATAAGGACGATTTTGGACGTCTACACCAGTTAGCCATCAATGTTCGAGATTTCAAGATCCTAAAAGCCACTTGCTTCCCATGCTTTGTGCAAGCCCCAGAACTTATTCTCACCCTTGTAGCACACTACAACTCCTCCGTCTGGGCCGTCATGCTCACTGCCCCGGTCTCGAATGGATATCCCACGCCCATGGTTTCCCTAGATGCCACAACTTTTCGGGCAGGTTTCGGGATCCCTCAGTTTGACAAAGCAGTCGTCGTCACCCAATCTGAGGCATTGGGGAAATTTTAGTAGCTGGAGATCATGGCCTGACAGTATTGGAACAACAATTGGCTGAAGATGCCAAAGAAAGATTCCAAAGAATGAAGCTGGAGATCCCCTAATCAGAGTTTAAGGAAAGCATACAGATGGAGATCATAGCATTATACAATATCTTTGGGCAAACCCATGCCCGAGAATTATTGGGATGGATGTATTACTTCCTATTGGGCATCTCCTCCAGCGAGCAGTATTTCGATTGGGCCACCATCATTTCAAACCATGTGGACTCCCAGTTCCTTCAGGTGGCCAAATCCTCTAAATTCTATATGACGTCCTATGTCCTCTAGGCTCTAGCACAACAACACCCTATCACAAATGGGCTGCTCATGTCAGGTGTACTTGGGGTCGACCTAGGTCAAAAGGCTCCCTGGGATTATTTCCCACAAATTCAATGGGAGGCTAGTTTCCTCAGCTTCTACCAAGTGAACAATGCCTTCATTTACTACCATCTTCTCACACCTACCCAAGATGCCAGGTACCACCTCTCTAAGGAGGCAATGGATTTGGTTAGAAGTTATGGCAACTATTATATCCAGTTCCAGCAGTATACTTATATTTGGGTAACTGACTTCTCCAAGAAACCCTACTTGTTGCCCAAGTATTGTGGGAACAAAATAATTCTTTTGGAATACTACCGACAAATTTAGGAACTACATGCCCTCTACACTATGAAGAAGGTAATAAATGTTTCATTTCCAATCACCTGTGGTAATTATTCATGTTGTTTGGCCGCAGCCAAAGAGGCAGACAACGAGCTTAAAAGCTTGCGCCTAACAGAATTCTATCTAGCGTGGAAGAACTTTGATCCGCTAGGAAAAATAGCCACGGTACTTCCCTGGGCATCAGAGCCCCACATATTCCACATGGAGGACTTTTGGGAATATTACCAAGATGATTTTGAAGTTCGGAGTCGGCATTTCGTCTGGATGACAATGGGGATGATGGAAAGGTTAAAGCTTTGGAAATTCCTAGATGACTTCTTGGACACCGGGTCCACAATAGACTCGCAGTACAAAGAGAAGGGAGTAGACAAGATGGCTCTCCCTCCAGTATATTGGAATGCCTAGGAGGGGCCAACTATTGAAGATATCACTCACAACATGGTTGAGCACAGCCACATGTATTTCAAGAAGGGATGCCTAGGGAGTACACATAAAGCTGACCCGATAGTGCGGGGCTTGAATTTTGGGGCTAGAACCTCCTCATAGGGGGAGGATAAAGGAAAAAGAATAATGGGGACCCCATCACAAACCCCCTCTATGACCCCCATAAAACAGAAAATGCAATAGACACTGGCGATCTCCCAACAGATAAAAGATAAGTTAAGCACGCGGTTGGCTGCCCCGATACTCATGACCAGGCCCATTCGTCCTCCCTCCTCCCCTTCACTAGTAGCATTGATGGTATGAGTGACAAGAACCAGGGATGAAGAGGAGCAAGCAATAGTAATGGATGCAGGGCCCCCCTTGATAACTAGGAGAAAGAAAAAGAAGACCAACTCTCAACAAGGGGTAGAGCATGAACTTGGGATGCCAAGCATCCAAGAAGTTCAAATCCTTTCTTCTGACTCTCTAGAGCCAGACAAAGAACCTAAGGATATCCTAGAGAAATCCCCTTCCTATGATGAATTTGATTATTTATTTGGAACTGATGAGTTTGGGAACTTGCAGGGAGATATCCAGAGATCGGTTGAAGAAATCACTGCACAGGATGAACTCCCAGAGCTAGAGCCTACACAAGAGCAGGGAGCCCAGACAGAAGAAGAAAAGGGATAGGAATAGGTGGATATCTCCAAATTCCCAGAGATGTAGGTTATAAGGACCGAGGAGGGCAGACAGACACAATATAAGCAAATGACATCGGTTGGGGAAACTAGACCTACGGGAGAAATCATGACCCCAATTGCCGTGCTCCAAACGCCACTTCCAAAAGTAATATTTGGGGAGGTGATCACAGTGGCCCAAATGATGAACCTTGGCCTGATGCCTCCCCCACCTCCAGAGAATACACCAGTTGAAGAGAGCATCCTACGAATAGAGGTTGATGAAGAGCAACATAAGGATAAGGAGAAGAACCCCGAGGAAACAAATTATGATCCTAATATCATCAAGGATGTGGACATCGGGGAAAAGGATACAAGTACCAACAGAATAAGTATTTTTGGTGAACCCAAAGATACAGGGAAGGAGTCAGAAATAGCTCATAGTGTCGAAGGGGTGTAACAAGATCCTAGGGAGAAACAATAGGAATATATTCTGGCTGCAAAGCCACCCCTACCACCACAATGGTTGGTGGAGTCTCACAAAAGGAAGGCCCTAGTGATGCCTAAATCCCATCTCTCCTTGGCGGAGATGATGGCGCAAATGTGGAATCCTCCAAATATCAAGAAAGCCTAGACAGTTCATACTCTTTGGACTTGCCCGGGCGGAGATACTGTCACAAAAATTGTGACACCTTACACAGATGTCGAGGAGGAAACAGGTAAGGCTGATGAATATTCTATCACTGAAGTATCACTGGGGAAGAGAGGGAAACATGGCGAATTGGACTTGTTGAAAGAAGCGACCAAGGAGGTGGAGGTTCGCTATGAGAAGGAGGCCCATAAATTCAGGGAAGAAAAAGATAAGAATGTAAATCTCATAGGGTTTCTAACAAAGCTTGCACAACCTCTTACTGCCATTCCCCCAGGCGCCTCTGCATTTGACATACCACTCCCTCAGAGAAACATAGATTCGCTAAGGGTGATGAAAAGAAAAGCCCAGGCAGTTGATGAATGGGTTACAAAATAGGTGGGAAATGTCTGACATTTCTTAACATCCACTCCTAGACTTGTATGCGGCTAGCAATATTCTACATCGGACCAAAACTACTATCTCCATTTGGGAAGGAGACATTGAAAACTATGAAGCATGGAAGGCCGAGGTGGAAGAGCTCATCAGCATCGGAGAAGAAATTGTCTCCGAAGCTAGAATTTGAGGAGAGGATTCTTTTGACTTTGTCCAAACCCAACACTCTAGACTTGACCTCACATTGGAAGTAATCAAGAAAATGGTAGGAGCTATGTGCGACAATGTCTAGGAAGTTCAATATTCTTTCAATTTGTACAAGTCATTCATCTCAAAGGTCTCCAGAGCTGATCCCTTCAACACTGAAACATGCACTCCAGAGGAATATGTCCTGGGAAAGTTTGATGAGCTAATGGAGTCTCGGTATGGATCCCCGGAGGAAATGGATGGAGCTAAAATGGCAAGGCTCACTCGCATGGTGCTTCAAAGTCATGATGCGACCAAGATGGCCACGGAGTTCAAGGAAAATGTGCTAGATTTGGGCGAACAAGTGGAGGCAACCAAATACCGCCGGGCTGGCCTTAAGGACATAGACAAAGATGGGATCGCCCGGCTCCTACAGACCTTCAATGATACTAAGGAGAAATAAAATCCTCCGGGCTCCAGAGATGATTGTGAGGAGATGTAATTTTTGTATTCATTCATTCTTTGGGGTACGACCTTCCGGATCCTAGAGTTCTGGATCCCACAATTTTGTATTCTTTAAGTGACCCGTGTCTTGGTTCCCAAGACTGACCGGTCACTTTCAAGGCAAGTAATAAAGGGTGTCAGAAAGTAGGTAACCGCAACAAGGCACATCGGCTCGATAAGAGGGTTCTGACAGATGGTCTTCCCAAGGCGCTGCTTCAATGTTACACCTGGCACATTAGAGATAGGGTGCCACTTTCCCATTTATGAGGCATGTAGCCTCAGTCCCCGGGGGATCAGATTTCTTCTTTTCTCCCCCCGGCTCTCTTCTCGAGGCTGATTCTTCCACTCCTCTTTTCTTGTCTTATTCTTCTGACATGATAGACCTTTTTCCATCTTGAGGTCTTTTGTAGTGTTGCATAGCTAGTACCGGCCACCGGAAATAGTATTATATTGTTAAGTAAGTTAGGTTAATTTTAGTTCAAAAATGTATGTATAAATAATAAGTCTAGCCTCATTCCAAGGGTCGGTGAAATTGATGATTTTTCATTCCATAGCTAATAGTATTTCAATTTTATTAGTTCTTAGTTGCAGAGCTCAATGCTCCTTAGTTTTAGAAGCTTTCAGTAGTTAAATGCTCCCCTGGAGCCACCACTATAATACGCACCAGTGCTTGCTAGAGATATGTTAATGAAGAAGGAAGGGTTCTATCAATAACGTTGTTAGCATTCTAATCTGTGGGTTAACAATATTTTATGCTTTATGTTCTTATGTCCTTTGCTCTAGTACTTCAAGTAGATTAACGACCTCCTTTTCCTTTTCTATTGATTAAATATGACCTGATGGTTATGTATTTTTTTAGTATTTAGTGTAGTGTGTTAGAGCATTGTCGATGTTTTGAATGTTTGGTATAACTATAGGTAGATGGAATATTTCTAACTCAGCAATATCTTTTGAAGTTTATTTGGCAAAGCTAACGAACACTTGTAGGAAACCCCATTAACTTAAATCCCTGGAGAAGATGAGCCAAGATAACCAGCTATCCCCCCGAACAAAATAGTCACATTTCCCAACTAAGCTCCCACACTGTCGAGACCTGACTCTCATGTGCTTGAAGGCCCAGGGAATCTCATTTCCCTAGACAACCCTTACAGGCAAAGTTGGCCAGTAACCCGGTACCCGATGACAACTTACATCTATTGGCGGACCCGGTCACAAAGACTCGTCAACAAATACTAATGACAAATGTGTAGAATTGTTGTTTCTTATTAAAGAGGGGGTTCGTCGCAATGAGTTTAGTGATAATTTTCATGCCATCAAGAGCCTCAAACTAAGAGTGAAGCCTAAAATTTATATTTGTTTCATAACATTGCATATTATCTTCAATCACACTACATACGATCACATTTTACCACTCCAAAATGCCCGTTTAAATGTGCCAAGCACAAGCTCCCATTTCTGAGGTGGTTGTTGGGTGCCACTTTTTTTCCTTTCTTCTCAGATAATTAGGGTGCATTTCCTCCTGACTTCATCCTATTGATAGCCTGCTACTTTTTTCGGGCACACGTTCTTATGTTCATATCTTATGAATGTCATATGTTCTAGGTATGGATTTTTTTTTTGGCCTCTAGTCTTGCGATCATTTGGACTAGGGGTGTTAAATTATGTTAAGTGAATTTATATGTGTACATGTAATAATTATGAGTTTTTAATGTCAGTATCATTATCATGATTTTGTTAATTTAATGTATTGATTATATTTTATAAGTATCTTAAACTCTCAAATTTGTGGAGTTGTGTGAAAATGGTGGTTTTGTTACATTTCCTTCTAATTTCATTCTTTTAATAGGCAGCTTCTTTTTTTGGGCATATATTACTATGTTCATTTCTTATTCTACTTTGTTTCGATCGATTATGAATGGCACATGTTCTTGTGAATTCCTTTTGAACATTCTAAGGGCCTTATGTTATTTTTGTTGTGATAGGTTCGTGCCCTTTCCTGATTGAATTAATCAAAACTATATGACATACTGTCACGGAGGGCATTTTGTATAATAAGTGTCAAACATATAAAATTGTTTGCATATGCTATTGAACATGAGGAAACCAAATAAAAACATAAGAAAAGGGGAAAATAGACCAAAAAAAATGTAAAAGGCTTCCTTAGGAAGACTTGACTTGTAAGACAAGGAACAATGGAACCGCCATTACTACGTCACTATCTCATCCCACAATATAATATATTCAAGACTTATCGAAAATGAAAAAGGCATAGGGAAGAGGTGCATATGTCATTAATAATGTATGGTGCCCCTTATTCCAAGAAAGAAAAATATGCAGGCTAGGAGGAAGATGACACCTATTATTTTTGTAAAACCCTTGAAACAAACTCTTAAAGGGTCAATTTTCTTTGTCTTGAATTTCTAGGGAAGGATGACATGAAATAAAAATGAGAGTGGATAAAGTTTTCTACCATTTTAGGTACTGGAAGTAGAGGGATGTCATACTACATGTGCGGTTATAATTTTCCTGGAATTTTTATTGTTTGTAGTTGTAAATTATTGCATATATGCCTTCATTTCTTACTTTAAACCTTAAAAATATATTGTTTCTAGAATTTAGAAATTAAAACACTCAAACTACCCTACTTCACCCTTTGTATACATTTCCTATTTATGAAAAAAAACTGAAAACTACAAGTATCACAAATAGGGAAATAGGAATCCCAATATTTCTTTATTCTATTAGAATGGATGCCACATTATAGTAGTTTTCTCCCCTCCCTTATTTTTCTCTTTCCATACCTTGTTAGACTTTGTAAATTTCTAAAATCGATGGAGTTAAGATACCTCATAGATTAAGAATAATTATAATCTGAAATAAATCCACCTTATAGCTCATGTTAGAAGTCAAAGACTAAGTTCAAATTTGCATATCATCACTAGTTCACTACCTAAAAATATAATGCCTACTTTCTATAGTATCTTTCACTCTTTGGAAAGTTGGACTTGCAATTGATAAATAATATATTTATATAAAATGGATGTGATGAGTGAATAAAACAATAAAAAAATTCATATTGATGTTATATGTGAAAGTGATTAGATGTAACTTTTGGGGCTTATGTGAAATCATAGCTGATGAATGATATGATATTACTACCTCCTCCTAATTAGAAGAAGATTATGTAGCCAACACTTTATCTTTCTTATGAGGAGGTCTCATTAATTAAATTGAAGAGTAATGTCTATAATTTTTCTAGCATGTGGAGTGTTTTTAGTAATAACATCTCAATATATCCTATTGGTTAAACAAATATTGCACTATAAGTTGTCTAATTTTTACCAATCACTCTTTCTATAATTATAGTAGGCTAAATTAAACAAGTTATTTCCTTATAAATTTAAATGTTATATTTATTAATACTTATAACATTATGATGAACATTATCTCTCCTTGTTGATTTTGATTATGCTTTAGCGACATCTATAGTGCATACTTAGTGTTTTATCATTGATCTTTGGAGAATAGAAAGTAATATTTCAATAGCCCCTTTAAAACATATCAAACAACTTAATATCATCCCTTAGGTTGATGAGAACCGTAATTTAAAATCATAGTAGCCATATTTATTCTTTTGGAAAAAGAGCATTTAAGGAGACAAAGGAATAAACAATACAACATTTATAGTGAAACCATAAGCTACAAATATTTGACTACTTTTTTTTAGGAAGGTAAAACCATGAAGGAATAGTTAACTCAAGAGAAAAATACTAGAAATGGAATGGTATTTATGGGTAAATGATATGTGGAGTTACTAAATTGAAGTAGAATGTGATAGGAGATTACAAAAAAAATAACATAATGAAATTGGTTAACTTTGTGTTCACTTGGTAGGGAAAATCCTCTCTTCAACTCATACCTAGCATTATAGTTGACCAACCAATGCTACAAAAAATTAGAAAAACTACTATGTCTCTTAGGTCATATGTATGGAAACAACAAAATAGCACATTAGAAAGGGTAAAAAGTGTCTACCTATCACTACCCTCTTCCTAGGCATGTTTTATTATATTTTCTCAACTAGTTAATAAATGAATGAACTTAGGAAGGAATACATGAATAAACCTTCTTCGTTTCACCCTTTTGGGGAATAGACTAAGGAGAAAACACTGGATTCTTGGTGATTGGTTTACACTACTAGTCATTGTTAGGAAAGCTTGGAAATACCTACTTCCAAATTAGGATTCTCTTTCTAGTTATAGTAGTAAGCCAGGTATAGGTGCTAACTTAGGAAGAGTATTGTATTCCTCTAACATTTATACTAATCCTCAATCTATCTGAGGTGATATCCATAGGATAAATCCTATTATCCACTTAAATTATCTCATCTTCTCAATTTTGACTATAGTTAAGGAGTGTATTACACTGGTACACTGTCAGTCATACCACCTAGTTAACAAATGGTTATTTCCAGTTACAATCAGGAAAGGAATACCCTCATTGATCTAGGAAATGTGATAGATTACTTCACAAGCATGTGGACATGGCGAATAACTACATGTTGGCGATGTATGTCCTCATTAATCTGTCATCTGATGCACTACATAGAAAGGAGAATTTCTAATGGGAATGGGTAGATAGCAACTGAAAAATTCTCATAGTGTGGTACCACATGTTTTATTTATTTGATGTATTCAGCACCTTAGGATTTTGGTCATTAGGAGGCTTACCATATATGAGTGGTAGACTAAGTTAATGTCTCTATGTCACCATGAGGGATAAGATCCACTTGGAGGGGTGGATATGGACTAAATCCACTATTGAGGCTTCACATTTCACCTTAAGAAATATAGAGTGAGTTGCAAATTAGAATCCTACATGGCCTCGTAAATTATAAGGTGTTCTTCCAAATATTGTTGTTTACCACCTTTAGTAATTATGATAAAATTACAATTATGAGTTATAAAAATGTAATTGACTGCTACCCTTGAATGTATAATATTTATTAGTATGAGTATCATGTATTGGTGGTTTTTTAAATATATTGTAATCTTGAGACATTTCTAGTTTTTCATTATAATGAACTTTACCTTACAGTGGTGGTCCTTTCTGGGTACAAAATGTTACATTTTGGAACTTTCACCTTGTCATCTTTTTTCAATTAGGGCTCTTGTGGGTATATATTGTAATGACTCTTTGTAATTAATTTTTTGGTAAATAATATAATTTAAGTTTAATGACTTCAGTCACTTTTATTTGAAAAAATATATATTTAACAAAAACTCTTGATTTAAATAATTATCTTTATTTATAATAAGAATTTCTTCATATTCACTTTTTGATACATAATATAATTTAAGTTTTTGTTATTATGAATATCATGTATTGGTGGTTTTTTAAATGTGTGTTAGTTTGAGACATTTCTAGTTTGTCATTATAATGAACTTTACCTTACAGTGGTGGTCCTTTCTAGGTACAAATTCCTACATTTTAGGACTTTCACCTTGTCATCCTTTTCAATTACTGCTCTTGTGGGGTATATATTGTAGTGACTCTTTGTAATTAATTTTTTGATAAATAATATAATTTAAGTTTAATGACTTCATTCACTTATATATATATATATATATATATATATATATATATATATATATATATATATATAACAAAAACTCTTGATTTAAACAATTATCCTTATTTCTAATAAGAATTTCTTCATATTCACTATTGGTATTAGTAAGCAAATGTTTAGTTTATAATCATTAAGATCAATTTTTAGCTAAAAATATTTTAAAAAACACAAATTATATTTAATGGATAGGATTTGCATGCATAAATCAAAATATAAAAATTATCAAGAATTATAGTGAAACCCAAGCAATTGATAATTTTACGCAAGAAATTAGGATTCCAAATTTCATAATAATACCAATGTACAAATAAACCATAATTCATTAAAATCTCATGATATTTATATTGGTTGGTCAAGCTAGTTCAAGTAGGTAACTTCATAAATTCTCCCTCTAGAGACAAAATGTTTTCATTGCTATGAATTATTTTAAGCATTCGTATTAATATCAACAAAAGTAAGATGGTAAATAATTATTGTAAAGATGATTAATGAACACCTACTAATTGTCTCTTAAAATCTACCAACTTTTATATTTCACACTCAAGCCTAGAAATCAGTAAAATATTCACATTCAAATGATTAGCCAAAATGAATCTCAACCCTCAAATCCGTGTAAAATAGAAAGAACATCATTTTTAGGTACATGTGATACTTGTAATTATATCATATCAAATTTCTACCTATGCTTAACCATTTTCTTGCTTCCAATTGATAAAAACCAATGATAAGGCTAAGGAAATTTTAAAGATCAATGACTAGTTTTGATACAAACAACAAATATGGTCTTTTCATTATTTGATATAATGACATTTTAAGTATCTAGATTTAAATGAAAATGTACAGGGTTTGTAAATACATCCTACACCCCCTTTTTCAATCACTAAGCATAAAAGGGCCACAAGATGTGAGATTATGATAGTCAAGTCTAACCAGAATCCCTTTTAGACATTGGTTATAGTAATGTGCTAACAAGATGATATAATAGTGCAAAAAAAATGATCTATTTTGGGTGAAGGTTTCTTAGTCCACAAATTCCATCTATCTAGCTTGATGGTGGTGGAGTCTACTTGTCAACGCACGAAAATTTATATCAATTGAAAAGCTGGAGGGGCCTTATAGATTATTAGCATTAAGCGTGCTCCTTAGCATATCTAATTTTTTTGTTCTTCATCTCATGTGTACCATTTTGATAAGCTATATACATTATTTCTATCTTCCTTTTTATGTTATTTCTCATACAAAAATTCTAGAAGTCATGTGAGATATATATTCTCCACCTTTGTCATTTCTTAAAATTATGAGAAAATAAGCACTTTGCTTTCCAATTAATTCTTTAATTTGTAAATTTGTAGAAAGTATCAAAAAAAAATTTCAATGGGTACATCCAAGGTTTCTCATTGAATTTCTCCATAAATATCAAAAAAATATCTCATACCAAATAATAAATAAGCTGCAATTGGTCCACATTGATTTAATGGTAGTATAGCTCAATTGACTTTGAAGCTCTCCAAATTTCTTTTATTGCAAGAATTATTTGTGGTGCTTTCAAATAAAGCATCCTTCACATTATTCATTTGGCCTTTGGATAAACAATAAACCTATTACAGTTTTCTTTTTATGTAACAAAATTGTCCTACCAAAATTCAAATGATCAAATCTAAGAGGCCATAAGCATTGTGTATGTTTTACCAAGGCAATAAAACTTTAATATATATTTTTTTGCTACTAAGAGGAAACATTTTATTAGAAGAGATAGTTATTTTGGTTATCAAATTATTTTTACCACAAATAATAATGCATGTACCATCTCCAAATTTTATGGTTGGCCCTTTTATACAAGTTGATCTACACATTACAAGTTATACTTTAAACCTAGTATGTAAAATACATCACCAATATATATTTTCTCACCTTGTTTTGTTCTGACTAATATCCTGCCTTTCCCATGACCAATGCAATTGGATTATTTCCCATCTTTACTTCTAATTTGATGACTCATATGAATTCTAAAATATCTCTCTATGTCCTATCATATGATTATTGCACCCTCTAAACATACCATTTGTCTTCATTATTTCCTCTTTTGTGCTACATCTTAGCAAGACATATTTATCCTTCCCTTTACCTTCATTTTCATATTGTGCTTCTTGTTTAATTTCATCTACAATCTTTTTCCCACATTCAAATGTAAAATGTTCATACTTTTGAGAATAATGACATTGAACAAAAGATTTAGCATACCTTTGAGAACCTCTACCTCTCTCCTGAAAATTATCTCTACCTTTTCCTCTGGCTTGAGTATAACTACAATTTTTTCATCACATGTATTTCTCTTATAACTTTTACCTCTTTGTAGAAATCATCCTCCTCTTCCTCTTGGTTTCTACCTCTTTGCTAAAAAAATTCTTTGCCTCTGCCTCTTTCTTAAGTGTAACTACAATTTTTTCCATCACTTTTATTTCTTTTATGACTTTTGCCTCTATAGAGATTGTCCTCCTCTTCCTCTTCATGTAGAGGATGCTTGTGATGTTGCTTCTTTTTTCTCTTAGTAATACCATGCTCTTGAAGGCGTGTTCTAGTGGCTACTTTATAGATTTATTTATTTTATCCTCATATGTGAACCTATAAGTTCATCTATAAGTAAAGTTGTTAGAAAAAATTCTTTAATGGATGTAATTGTACAATCATATTTTGCAGACAAAATTCTTAAAGAGTAGGGAAATTTCCTCAACTTTTTTAAATCTGATATTTGTAAAATCTGAAAATCTCTTCTAAGAATGTGTAAATGGATTTTTCTTGCTCTTTCTATGCCTTGAAATAATTGCGCAAGGAGATTCCTCACTTATTTTTCCTTCAAAGTGATTGTGTATCTTGGGAGTATTGTCATAGTGACTATATCCACGATGAGATCCCTCTCCACCACCAATACACACTTTTGTTGTGATGGCTAAATCTACATAAAGGATAGTTTCATCAAAAGCTTGCACTCTAAACAAAAATGCTTCACATCTTTTTTGGAAAAAAAATCCTACAATATATCTCTCATTTTTTGTCAGTGCTTTTAAAGCTTCTTTCTTCCGCTTTTTTGCAATGCCCATTATTCACAAGATCCTATAACTCCTATGATATGATCAAAATCAACAAAATATTCATTTGAATTTACCAAAAATCATAATTTTTCCCGAAACATTGATGCAAAAAAGTGCTACACAGTCAAAACCAAGAATTTGTAAACTACTAACAATTCATTTATTCCAGTAAACAAAAATGGCGAACAAAGCAGGAGTGGGAGTGGACGGAGCGGGAGGAATTCCAAATTTGAATGTAGGTGGGAAACAGTCCTTGTAGGCATCAGGAGCTCTAGTGGAAGGAGATGATGGCGGATCCATGGCAGACCAGGATAAGGAAGATATTGCAAACAAGGACGGGGTCCCATGCGAAAGACAGAGGGATCTAGGAACAGAGGAGGTGGGGTCAAAAGGATGCAGCTCTGAACAGTCAAAGGTCCTATAAGGCGACAAGGAGGTATCAGGTTGGCATTGACCTTGGTCAACTCTATTCAGGACCAAACCCTCAGGCAAGTCCCTTTTTCCAGAGATAAAAGACCTATCTGATAAGGAAAATGGAAAATATGCTATTTCATTACCGAACGAACTCATTGACCACAATATTTCCTCAATGTCTCTCACTTTGGTGGGAAAATTTGCTGGTCCTAGACCAAATATTGATATTGTTAGATCCTTTGCCAAATAGAAATGGAATCTAAAAGGTCAAGTTGAAATTAAAGCTATGGCTAGAGGTTTCTTGACCCTAGAGTTCTCTTGCCCTGAAGACTATGCTGAGATCCTTTGTGCGGGGGCATGGACTATTGGAAAATCTAGTCTTGCCCTGCAAAAGTGGACCCCTAACCTGGACCTAAATGACTATTTTTATGTTCAAGCTCTGGTTTGGGTTAGATTACCAGAGCTCCCTCTAGAGTTCTGGTTGGAAGATGTCTTTGCTAGAATTGCAAAATCCTTTGGTGAGATTCTCTCAATTGACCCTGTGACTGAGGATAGGCGACGCCTTACCTATGCAATAATTTGTATTGTGGTGGAAGAAGGGAAAGACATACTAGAATTTATTGAAATCCACTCTAAGCTTGGAAAAAGGCTACAAAAACTGGAATATGAAAGTGTGCCTTTTGCTTGCTTCAACTGTAAGAAGGAAGGACACATGGCTAGGAAATGTCCTGCTCTGGCTAAGGAAAAAGAAAAGAAAGCCCAAAAGAATGGGGGGAAAAACAAAGATCAACTCCCTGAAGCCTCTATCTCAGGGAACCCCAAGGTTGTGGCTCAGGTTTGGCGAAAGAAGGAATCCTCCTCTGACCCCTCTAGTAAGCTTGGGGGAGCTGCTGATTCAGCTTCTGTCTTCATAGAGGATCCCAACCAGATTCATTCTACAGAGGCTAAATGTCTAGACCTTCTACCTTTTGTGGTTGCAGAACTAGTTTCAAAAGGCAGTACTCTTAAATCCTTTGAGGATCAGTGGGGTGATACAAAATTTCCCTCCCCTTTAGTGGAAGTTCCTCAATCCCTAGAACCTTCCTGGGAGTTAGGGGTTTTCTCACCAGCACAGAACTCTCCAAAGGGCATGGCTTCACTGGCTCACACCAAACCTAAGAACCAGGACATGGAACTAGAAGCTCTTATAAAATTGATCACTCCAGGAAGCTTCACAAGAATGGAAGGAATATTTTCAAAATATAAAGAAGGGAAGGAGGGGGAATGGACAAAGGTCAGGAATAAAAAAAGCAGTAGAGACCCATCCCCGATATCCCCAGCAACAACAAGAAGCAAGAAAAAATATGATCTAGGAGATACAAAGAAAGGACCAAGGAGAAAATCTCTGTTCCATATTTGGCAAGAAGAAGCCTACAAAAACATTTCAGATGGAACCCAACAGACCATCCAGGCCGCCCATACTCCAAGTTATAAATGAAGCTAATATCATGGAATATTTGCAGACTCAATGGGCCGCACAAGAAGGATGTTTTGAGGAATATGATTAGGGATCATAGACCTGATGTTATGCTTATCCAGGAAGCAAAGATGAAAAAGGATAAATTGGAAGGATTCAATTTTTGTAAGTCTATGGATAGATTCACAACCAACTCGGAGGGAGCCTCTAGAGAATTTATGACTTTTTGGAACTCCTCTCATTGGACTGCGGATGCTATCTATGGAGAAGGTAATATTCTGCTTCTCAATCTCATTAACATTAAGTCTAAAGAAAGTTGGTTTCTCTTGAATATCTACGCTCCTTATTCTAGACGTGGGTGAAAAATATTCTGGGACAAACTTAGAAGTATTATTTCCAAGTTGGACCTCTCAAAATGCATCATTATGTGGGATTTCAATACCCCCTCAAAGAAGGGGAAAATTTGGGTGGGATCATCCCTGATTGGGAAAGTAGGCAGGATCTCATGGACTTTATCAATGATCAAGGTCTTTTAGATCTGGATCTTCAAGGGGAAAATTACTCCTGGACAAATAGGAGAACCGGGACTGACTATATTCAAGTTAGATTGGACAAAGCGCTAATTACAACTGACTGGTTGACCTCTTATAGCAGCAAACTTTCTACTCTGGTGAGAATTGGCTCAGATCATTCTCCCCTTTCTCTCATCCTAGACCCGCTTACCAAGCACAGGAACTTCTCTTTTATATTTGAAAGAATGTGGATAACCCATCCTAACATAAACAATAAGATTCTGGAATGGTGGAATATCGACATCAAACATTTAGCAATGTTCAAAACAGCCAAAAAAACTCAGAAATGTTAAAATCAACATTAAGCTCTAGAACAAAAAGTAGTTTGGGGACATCTTTGCCTCCAAAAACAAGGCCATCTCTAATCTTGAATCTATCCAAGAATTTATCCAGAGAGATGGGTATGATGAGGATAACTTAAATCAAGAAAAAAAAATGCTTTCAAAATACCATAATGTGATAGGCAAGGAGGAAATGTACTGGAAACAAAGGTCTAGATCCATATGGCTTAAGGAGGGGGATCAAAAAACTCGCTTCTTTCATATTTCTACCATGAAACATAGGCCATCCAATAGAATCAGTAGCATCAGAAGTGGGAATCAGATTGTGCAGGAAGACAAAGGTATCTCTATAGCGGTAGTGGATTTTTTCAAAACCCTCCTCTCGAAAGACTCTAACCTGTTGGATCAGGACCAGGAGAATCTCTTAACCAACATTCCTCCAGTTATATCAGATCTTCATAATAAATCCCTCTGTGCTAACCCTAATATGGAGGAAGTGAAAAAACCCCTAGACTCTCTTCCAGGGGTCAAGGCCCCAAGCCCTGATGACTTTCCCATGTTTTTCTTCCATAGGTTCTGGGATACTGTCAAAAATGATCTAGTAAAAGCTATGCATGAATTATTTGGATCTAGGAATGTGCTTAAAGAACTCAATGCCAACTTCCTTGTGCTTATCCCGAAAGGCTAGGGGTAGACTCCATGGACCTTTTTAGACCTATCATTTTATGTAATTCATTCTACAAGATCATATCTAAGGTCATCACAATCAATATTCTTCATTTGCTCCCCCTCATTATTGCTCAACAACAGTTTGGCTTTGTCGCAGGGTGACAGATCCTAGACTCTATAATTGCGGTGCACAAAGTGATTCATTCCTTAGAAGCTGGGAATCAAGAGGTTTTCCTTCTCAAGCTTGATTTATCCAAAGCTTATGACAGAGTGGACTGGTCCCTTATCATGAAAGTGATGCAAGCTTATGGATTTAATGAGAAAGTCTATCTCATCATTAACCAGCTTATCTCTTCCCCTTCTTTCTTGGTCCTAGTTAATGGATCTCCTTCGGCCTTCTTTAGTGCTTCGCGTGGTCTGAGACAAGGGGACCCCTTGTCCCCTATTCTCTTCATTATCTTGGCAGAATGCTTGGGAAGATCGATCTCTGCTCATAGGTCTGTTGGGAAGCTGAAAGGCATCAGGTCATCTTCTGGTATATCCATTTTCTCTCATCAACAGTTTGTGGATGATACCATATTAGGAGGGGAAGCATCTATGAATGAGGCTAAAGTTGTCAGAAACTTGTTGGACTCTTATACTAGGACCACTGGCCAGTATATCAACTGGAACAAGAGTTCCTTATATTTCATCAACACCCCTGAGGTCAGACAAAATAGAATGACGGATATGTTGGGGTGTGGCATCAGCTCCTTGCCTTCAAACTACTTAGCCCTCCCGTTGGGAGATAAACCCCCAAAAGAATTTTGGAATAGACTTATTGACAAATTTAATAGAAATTTGGCAGGGTGGAAGGGCATTATTCTCAGCCAAGCAGGAAAGATTCAGCTGGTCAAGTCTACTCTCCAAAACCTCCCTACCTACACCCTCAGCCTCTTCTCCATCCCGGCTAAGGTGGCTGAAGCCTTGGAGAAAATTCAAAGAAGATTTCTCTGGTTGGGGGCAGAAGAACATAAGCACATTCCTTTGATCGCGTGGGACAAAGTTTGTCTTCCCAAAAGGGAAGGGGGACTGGGTATCAAAAGGATCAAGCATTTTAACAGGGTGCTCTAGGCTAAAAAGATATGGAGAATCTTCCATGGCAAAGGGGAATGGTGGGACTTCTTTGAGGAGAAATACCTACCCAATGACTCTCTAAGTTTCTTCTTTGAGAATGAGGATATCCTGCAAGGTTCTTGTATTTGGAATGGCTTTCTTAGAGCTAAAGATTTGGCCAAAACCAAAGCAAAATGGAAAGTTGGTAATGGCCATAGTATCAGCTTTTGGAATGACAATTGGGTTCTGATTAAACCATTGAAAGACATTGAAGATTTCAACTAGTGGAAGGAGGACTGCACCCTAAGCTTTGGGGATAGGGTCAGTGACTACAGGGTTGGTAATTCCTGGGTGGACCTGGCTTCTATTTCCCTAAAATTATCCCCCTTACGCTTGGCTCTCAACGCCACTTTGCTTTCCCAAAACTAAGATATTTTGTTCTAGAAAGGCTCCTCTAATGGCTCTTATCCTATGGCTTCTGCTTATTCTTCTCAGTTTCATCCTGAAGCCTAGCTTTTCTGGGCGAAGACCTGGCTTCCTGGTTTAATCCCAAAAATTAATGCTTTTTTCTGGCTCTTGCTTCAGAACCACATCCTGACTGTTGATAACCTCATTAAGTGAAGCATCCTGATTCCCAACAGGTGTGTTTTATGTCTCTGTCAAGTAGAATCTGTTGATCACATTTTCATTCATTGTTCCTTTGTTAGCTTTGTCTAGCACTTTATTCTAGATTTTTTTGACCTTCACTAGTGTTTACCTTTCTCTATCAAAGATTTATTCTACCAATGGTCCTAGCCCTTCAAAAATACTATCTTTCAGAAAATATGGTCCTGGGTGCTACCTCACCTTTGCTAGGGCATATGGAAAGAATGAAACAATCGCATCTTCCGGGATTGTAGTGCCAATGCAAAAGTATTATTTGAAAAGATTCATCATGCAATATTGGAAAAATTTGTTGTGTGTGGTAATACTAACCCTTTTATAGGAAAAAGAGATTCCAACCCCAAGCATTCAAAGGCTAATCGACAAAGATGCTTCTGGTGTTGTCCTCCGGAAGGCTGGTCAAAATTCAACTTCGACAGAGCTGCCAAGGGAAACCCAGGCAAGGTGGGAAGTGGTGGAATTATTTGAAATTGTTTTGGTCAAGGCATTGTAGTGGTCAGTCTCTCGTTGGGAACACAAACCAACCACTATGTTGAAGCGAACGCTGCCCTCCACGCGACCAAGTTAGCTCATGAAATGGGGATAAAACAACTCTGGTTAGAAGGTGACTCACTTAACATTATCAATTGTCTTAAAAACCTCCACCCACCTTTGTGGAATATCACTAATATGATAGAGGAGAGACGTGGCCTCTTCAATTCTTTTGAAAAGGTGCACATTACCCATGTGTTCAGGGAAGGTAATCAAGTCGCCGGCTGGTTCGCTAACTGGGTGGTGCAAAGTGACAAGCATATACGCTGGCATAGCGGTGGAGATTTTCCACGTGATGCTTTCGATTTAGTCGATCTCAACTGAATCCATGAGAAGGAAGGATATATAAAAATCACTCATGATTGTGATAGCTTGAATGGGTAATGGCATCGCCATAAATGGTAAGTACAAGACAGGCTGTAAGGGTAATAATAACAATAAAAACTCGCACACTTACTCGGTGTCCAAAAGTAAAGAAATAACTTATGGCTTAAGGCATCACAGTAAAGCTTTCTGGAAATTCTTGAAGAGCTCTGGTTTTCACAGAGATTTGAGTCTGTTAGCTACATTGAATCATTCAATGATGAGAGGGGAAAGACATAGGAGGGAGCCTGCAAAGGATAGAAAAAAATGGAAGAGGCATACAAAGGTCTGGAATTACCTTCATAACCGAGGGATTTCAACCTTTATAGAAAGACTCCATGGTGGAAAGCCGGCTGTAACTAAACTATTAATCAAAAACTAGAATGAAGGAAGCATAGAGATTAAGGGCAAAAAATTCACAGTTACCGAAGATGTCATCTCTGTTGTGATGGGGATACCCATTGTTGGAAAAAAATTCTACAAAGACCGAAATATTTTGGACACTGTTATCAGTGATTTTGTGAGAGACGAGGAGGAGAAGAATGAGCTCATCAAAGTCGACACCCATTACATGTCTGAAGGATTGAAAATGATGTGGCAGTTTGTTCTTCATGCCATCATCTACTACATTACTCTGGACTCCAGGTTTGATAGAATTCAGACCCATCACTTTGTTCTGTTGAATCAATTTTGCCATGGTATGTTGGTCTCTATCCCCTTTTACCTATATTCTTCCATAAATGATAATATCAATGGGTATAGAGAGAAAGCAATTGCTAACCCTGCCTTGTATGAAGGACTTTTGTTGTTAATCTATGAGTACTTTAAAACCCAAATCCTGGGCAAGGAGATGAGTTAGAAAGAGGAGATAGAAGCCTTGGGCTTGGACTATATCCCTTCACATACAGAAGACAGCGAAGGTATGCATTTCAAAGAGATTGAGGAACATGATACAAAGAATATTAACCAGGGGTCGACGTCTAAGAAGAAAAGAGGCAGTCTGGTTAGAGTAAAAAAAGAATTGGCAACCCCTAAAAAATAGAGCACCACTACTATATCTTTCGATGAGGATTACAATCAGAATGAGGATGGCATGGATTCAGAAGGTGACGAGTACTTGACAAGCGGGAAAGGCAGAAAGAGAAATCTCCATGATTGGGAATTACCCAAGCAACAAGGGTAAGGACAGGGCAGGATTTGCTGATAGGACTATCCTGGAGGACAACAAGCACAGAGCTTCCCCTGTTGCGGACAACAACCCTTCACCACAGACTTATGACATGGGAAAGGACCGGGATAATGAGTTTAGTTGTTATATGGCGGAAAAGGGCAGCATAATTAGTTGGAGGGACTTCAATGTTAAGATAGCAAAAATGGGAATAACCAGAGAAATAATCAACCCCAAGGTCCTTGAGGGAGAGGGCGGCCGAATTAAGTTGGACGAGCTTATTGACCCGTCTATGGTGGTGCTCAGCGATAATACTAGGGAGTTTGACATTAATCTGCTAAATAATACCAGAAACAGCATGCTAGACCAATATAGGACTATTAAATGGCTTTTCCATGAGGTGGAAGACCTCAAAAATAGGGTTAAGGGTACCAACAAGGCCAACAGGGATATTGATGTAGAGGAACAGAGTAACCTGAGCACCTGGGTCAAGAAGATGGAGGATAATATGACTAGGGTTGATGCTACCCTAAAGAAGATTGCAGAACAAAGCTACAACACCATGAAAGTGTCCATGGAGCATACTAACACTTACATTGACAAGCTGGAGGAAAAGCTCGAGGGGAAGGAAGCGGCCAGAATGGTTGTGGATTCAGACCAGGAGCCTGATCAAGGTCTGGGAAAGAGAACTCATGCTAGAACCAAGAAGACCAAGGACAAGGAGCTGGAGAAGGATATCAAAAAAATCAAGGACTCGACGGCCAACATCGAGCTAATGGAGGTTGAGGCTGCCACTCTTTTGGTGGAGCTTCCTTGAGGTTCTCTGGCTTTTTTTGTTGTCTTTGGTTTAATCTGCATTTTTAGATGCTTAGCCTATTTTTTGCGCTCGATTTTTGGCCTATTCTACCTTTTGTTTTGCTCTGCTTTATTTTGTTAACTGTGTTACATCTTATTACTTTGTTCCGGGTTTCAAGAACCCTGTAAAACTTGTTTTACTTAATCAAAAACAATTTCTTTATTCCTTTCTCAACAACTCTTTTCAATATGAGCAGTCCCTATACATAAACAACTTGCACTGCCTTAAGAATGATCTTCAAATTGCTTTCCTAAGATAGTACCATGTGTCAAATTGATAATATTGATGAAATAAACAATTTATCATGACCGCGTTAGGTCAAGATAAGATTTGTAAGTTTGTATCTCCAAGATAATAAAACATGCTTTTACTTCTCCAATGCAACACCTTAAATCTATCTTAAATGCTTGCATCGATCTTGTAAATACCGATACATTGGATGTATAACCTTTATTCCATGTCACCAATTCATTAGAAATGATCTGATATACTTTACCACTCATCGATCTGTGATCTACTCACCAGTTGATCAAGAACATAAAAGTTCTACCTATCTTAGTGTGTGTGACACTGAAAACTCTGTCACCACTCAACCAAATAAGTTATGGTTATAATCATAGATTCCTCATACCATATAAATATTGTATCTCTGAGCACAACATACCATATAGTTTCCTCATACCATATAATTTTTTCCATTAAATTTGAGAATTTGTAATTGCATATCGTTGTAATTTCGAACGCGCTCGGGTAGCAAATGTCAGAAAAAATCAAAATAAAAAATAAAAGAAAAATGAATGCTAAAAATAACGGTAAAACAGTAAACGAAGAGGCAGAGCAATGTAATAGTTTTATTATATTGATTGTCTCATATGTAGACCTTATTTAAAGGGTATGTCGGATGAACAGTTATAATTTTCTTTCAACGTTTCTACATATATTCACTCCCTGGATACATGTTTATGCATCCGGTCTAAAAAGAGCTAAGCCTTGCGCCTAGCTCTAGACGTCCCGTTGATGCTTAGATCCAGCAATGCCACATACTCATCGCCTTCCCCAACATTTCTCACCTCATTCAGATACGCAGAATCCCTGGAACACTGCAAGAACAGTATCGCCACTGCATTCTCTTTGTTGTGGGCAGAGCTGTGCTCCATATATTGGACAAGCAGAGGAAGTGCACCGCCACTGCGAATGGCTGCGGCGCCTTCAGCATTTATAGCTATGAGAGCCACAATGGCCAATGCCTCATCCGCCATGGACGTGCCCTCTTCTTCTTCTTCATTTTTCATTAGCTCCAGCAAAATGGGCACCAGCCCCGCCCGCACGTACTTTCCTCAGTTGCCTCGAGAAATGCACAAGTTGAAGAGCGCAGAGGCGGCGTCAGTCTTGCCCCTCCAACTGCCCTGACGTAGAAGCTCCACCAATGCGGGAATGGCACTGCACCCCCCAATCACAATCTTGTTGTCTTCCACTGCAGATAAACTGAACAGGGTTGCCGCTGCGTTCTCTCGGGCTATCATGCTGCCATTTCTTAGAACCTCCACCATGGGTTGCACAACTCCTCCTTCCACAATCAGTTTCTTGTTTGCGTTCAGAATCGACATGTTTAACAGGGTAGTGACCGCGTGCTCCTGGGTCTCTGAATCGGGGCTCCTCATCAAAGGAATCAGGGCTGGTATCACTTGCTCATCCCCAGCAAGGAGAGCCCTGTATGACGAGTGTTTTCTCGTTAGAGCCCTCAGCACCCGGGCAGCTTCCCTCTGCTGTGACTGACGCTCTCCTGACAGTTTTCTTACCACTGCACTCAAATAGTTACGATCCTTCTCTGTTATAACTTCGCTCTCGTTGGAGTTGGGTTTGGTGAGAGAGGTTTTGAGTTGGAGCCCCTGCCAGTGGCACCATTGCTCAATCATCGTTCGGACTAGATGGTTTGGAGTCAGTATTAAATGTGGTAGAAACTCCTGCGTTTTGGGACATGTGCAGTGCTGAATCCAGCCATGCTTCGATAAATGGCCTGTCGTATGTCTATAAGAATCATACGTCTCTCAGATTAGAACTTTGGAAATCAGTTGCAGTGTTCAAGAATTTAAAATAGAAAGATTGAATCTTGTCAAGTGCAAGGTCCAAACATTATAAAAGATTAATTAGAATAAACAAAACTAAATACAATAGACAACGAAAACGATATACAATTAAAATTAAATGCAATACACAGATAATAATACATACAACTGCACTATTGCATTGGAATTGGCAAATACATTTTCTTCTTATTAATTAAATAAAAATAAAAGAGTTACTGAGCGGTTGCGTAGCCACTATATCCACAATGAGATCCCTCTACACCACGAGTATGTGCTTTTAGTGTGACGGCAAAATCTTCATGATATCAGAGCGAAAGTCATCGGTTTGAGTCCCTCAGGTCCTAGACCCTTTGTCTGTCTAAGTTCGGCTTATTGACATGGTACATAGTGGGTGTGAATCCAACATACGTACGTGGTTGTATCCGGCTCTATTGTGTGGGGAGGGGTGTTGGCATAGCGACTATATCCACAATGAGATCCCTCTCCACCACCAGTACGTGCTTTTGGTGTGAGGAGCTTTGATTTTGCCGTCACACCAACATCAAAGGCATGTACTAGTGGTGGAGAGGGATCTCATCGTGGATATAGTCCCTACGCCAACAAAGAGCAAATAAATTTCCATAATTCATAAGATAATCTAAATTTTCTTCTAGATTCGGTTGTGTGATTTTTTTACATCAATATTTCGGATCACACTCCATGATCACAGAGTGTGAACTGAAACTTTGATGCAAAAAACAGTCACACAATTGCATTGAAAGCAAATGCAGATAAAAAATAGAATTGTTCTAAATTCTAATTTTCAAATTATTTAATAAATACCTTCAAATACAATTAAAGGTGTACTCTGATTGCTGAATCAAAGTTATCCACCGAAGATAAGATGTTTTTATAAGCAATGAAACATCTTGAATTTAGAACCCTAATTGATCCATAAAAAAACTCAACATGATATGAGAGACAGGTCAGGCCAAGAGCCCCGGGCGTAAATCTACTCACTAGTATGATTTTATTCCTATCAGTTGAAGTTCCCCAAATACCAACTAGTTAGAAAATGTAAATCACCATTAGAAATGTACATTCCAAACTCGTATGGAAAACAAGGGAAGAAATGTAATTGCGAATTCTGAGAACCAAGCCAAAACAAATTTCCTCTCCCGTGGCAAGGATGACGGGATCTCTCATAAGGTCTAACGATATGGGACACTGAAAAATGTCCGGCACGGAAATGGAATCCAAATGTCCGGAAATGGATCCTAATTTGGAGGGAAATGGTTTGCGACATTTATATTTCTTCAACCCCTGTGACTTGTCACAGATCTCGTCATAAACCTCAGGCCTGCAATCCTCCTCTTCTTGGGTGACGAGAAGCAATAGCTTCTTCATTTCCCTTTTCACCTTTGAAATGCTCCCAAACTCACTTCTCTCCATTTGTTATTCTTCTCCCACAACAAATGCAATTCAACCCACCAAATGTTTAAATAGCCATTCCTTCCTTTTTACTTCTCAGACTTTCAGAAGTGCGTGATTAAACCATAGTCAAGTAAGGTTTGACAGTCGGTGCTCTTCATAATTTCCATGCATTTTCCTACATATTTTGTGTCATCCAGCTCACACCATAAAATCTTTCTCACAGATTTCAAACTAGCGTAGGAGGCAAGACAGTCTATAGT
>MU227859.1:3397973-3431321 GCA_018584345.1 Thuja plicata | reverse complement strand
ATGAAGGGGACTCCCCTTAATACCACAAGTACACGACAGAAATAAAGAGAAACAACAGAAATTTGCAAGAACAGAAAATTGGCTTCTTATTGGCTCCACAAATGTGGAATTACAAACTTCAGAATTAAAATATCAAAAGCCACATGGGCATCCCTTACAATAATCTGTAGGACAAAGCCTCCTGAAAATTGAGCTCAAAGGTTTTGCACCCTAAAATCTCAACAATAAATCCTTAATAAATTCGCCAATACAGATGATCTGGCAATGAAATTCAATTGGCATTCTTATATGACTAAGATGAACCTTCACCTAGAAAATTAGAACATTCTAAGTTCAAACAACCAACTTACTAAAAATAGTAAGTTTCCAAAAATAGCAACTTTGTACAAAATAGCCCTTATTGAATAGAAAAACACATATTTTTGGGTGATGCAAGATTGCCCTTACACCCAGGATGCTCCTGCATCAACTTTTACCCATATATATATATATATATATAGATACGTACACATACATGCATGCATGTATAGGTACATATATATGCATGCATATATATGTGTGTGTGTGTGTGTGTACATGTATATACATATGGATATGTACATGTATATATGCACATGTGTGTGTGTGTGCATATATACATACATATATGTACATATATGTATGCTTGTATGTGTATGCATGCATGTATGTATATATATATGTATGTATGTGTATATGTGTATGTATGTATGTATGTATATATACACACACACATACTATGTGTGTGTATGTGTATGCATGTATGTATGTGTATATGCATGTATGTGTATGCATGTATGTATGTATGTATATATATGCATGTATGTGTATGCATGTATGTATGTGTATGCATATATGTATGTATATATGTATGTATATATGCATTTATGTGTATACATGTATCTCTATATGTATATGCATGTATGTATGTATATATGCATCTATGTGTATGCATGTATGTATGTATATGCATGTATGTATGTGCACATGAATATATGCATGTGTGTGTATGTGTACGCAGGTATATGTAGTGCACATTTATTTACATTTAAATATAACTTATGTAATTTATTTTAGTTCAATAATGTAGCGAAATGTACTTTAATTTTATTTTCAATTAAATTAGGAAAACATATATATGTAGACTTCATTTGATAGTAAATAAAATCTTTTAGGTACACATATATATAGATATAGATATTATTAGACATCATGGCAAATGCAACAATTCCCCCTGAGGAACTATTTGCACAGACTAATAGGGAAATTGAACAATTGCAAGATTCCATAAACAATCCGACTAGCTCTAGTGTTTATAAGAGCACGTGTCAGTCCATGCTTTCTAGGTTGATTAGTAGTAGAGATGGAATTCATGGTACCACTCCTTATGCGCTAGATGTTATAGAGGCCATACTTGAGAGGAAGAGACAAGAGGTTGGCTACGGTCTTTCTCTTAAGGAGGTACATGCTTCAGTGCCTGAAGCGACCCTGAAAAGAGAAGCTTTCCCATGTTATGTGGACTTAAAGTATCTGAAGGGATATCAAGTTACCAAGTGTCAGGATCCTACTATATCAGCATTGATATACCCATAGTTTCTAACTGTCCATGGTCGTTATCCAAATAACGACTAGATTCCATTTTATTTTGCACAACAGATTTTTGTTGAGGTTTATTTAGGGAGGGTTGTTAATTATACTGATTTTCCAATACATCTAGGACAGGGGCATGGAAGGCTTGTTGATAGAGATTATTTTCACCAAGTTGATCGCTAGAGGCTAGTACACAGGGCCATTGTTGGTCAGAGGGAACCTGTTATAGCTCCTTCATTGGGTCATGTGGCAGATGATGTTGTTGGTAGCACCCAGTTTCAAGATGTGATTGATAGTGTCAAGGACATTGCAGCAGCTACCGCATCCATATCTAGTGATCAGGTTGGCCATTATTTGATGTCTTGATGACACTCTAGATCATTAGGTGAAGAATCCTGTAGCGGGACCTCAGATGACATGTATGGTGCAACAGACATCCCTTCACTTTCTAGCCTAGAGGGAATTATAGAAGAGATGACATGGGTCGCATTGACTAGTTTGGTTGAGGATCTTTTGGATACATATGCACTTATAGCAGCAGAGCATTATATCCCCATATTGGATGTTAGCGATCATGTGGGTAGTGTTAGATACGCTCTTCCACAACCTTCTCATCACCTCGACCATGGCCATAGTGGCAGTTCCCATGAGGATCCACATACCGACCACTCTATTGTTGCAGAGGGAGAGGCACAATATACAAACCCTTCAGTGAGTGCAGGAACTTAGTAAAATGACTGCTATCACGACAAATGATATGATTTCCACTCTACAAAACCCAGATCTTCTTCAGTATTGGAAAGGAAAACATGCTATCTATGTTGATCCAAAGGTTTCCAATCAACATTTGAAAGTTCCTAGGTGGGGTGGTTTGGAAATTGATGTTTCTAAGATTATTTGGATAACTTACAGAGAACAATGATTATGTGTCATATTTTGCTCATGAAATATGATCCTTTCTAACAAAAGGTGTTGTAATATAACCGATTACTTACCATGGGGTTTTCTCCCCATAAATTTTGCCACAAGGTCTAGTCTGTTAATAAATTTGATTATTCTTTTGTGAAAGAAAGCCCTAGCATTATCGAGAATGAGGCATGTGCATGGGTTGAGTGGTAGATTTTTCTCACCTGTTTGGTTCATACTGAGAAACACACAATTTTATTAACTTTATGCTAATTTATAAATGTACATTTGTATAATTTTTGTGAAGTGTGTTTTACCTTTCTTTTATCACATGTCATGCAGAAATTAGCCATTTAAATATTTGTAAACTAATTCAGTTGATTGCATATTAATATGCGTTATCATCTAAATTTTATTTACATTCCAAAGTACAAACAAGAGATCAAACATGCGTTTTTAATGCATCATTTGATAAAAAAGTACATTTTAGTGTAGTGAATGCACCCATCATCATTTTTCTTCTCTGCTTCTTGTTTAGGACTGTTCTCGGAGCTACTTACTCTGATTTTAAGTTGTCAAATATTTGTTAAACTAGAATATGTTATTGTCAACCCAAATATTAATAATATAAAGAGTGTTGTTATCATTTCCTTATAATAATAACTTTAAACTGACTAATTTATAGAACATGTTTCTACAAGTAATGAGCAATGCAATAGAGTTTGCTATGCAATACCTATATCTTATCTTAACCCTTTATAGGATGGTTATCTATTCTAATATTACTATATCATATGTTGTTATGGTTGTAGAAATGTTGGTAATTGTTAAAAATTAGAGCTGATGAACAAGGTTTCTTATGAGTTTTCCACATGCAGTTACTGCCCTTTGGTGTTGGCAAGGCCATAATGGAGACGTGAAGGGTACATATTCTTGTGTCTCATTTTCTCTTCTTCTTTCCTCATCTCCTAGGGATGAGACATTTTTCATTTGAATCTCCCGTCAGATATAATTTTCACAAAAAAAAAAAAATGAATGGAAATAAGCATCTTAGAAAAGCCCAACTTACAATACCTTGGCATAGAGACCTAGATTGGATGGAAGTTAAATAAATAGAAGCATAGAGACATAGAGACCTAGGCTTATTGCGATGTGAAAATTTGCACACCACCTGTGCACAAACATATTAAGCCAGCTTGTTCATGTTTTCTCTTTCTTATATTGCCAAGGGATGTAATGACACGTGTTAGAAAAAATTAAAGCTTGAACAAGAGCAATAATCTATAATTTTACTTCTCCTTTGAGCTACTACTGTCATTTACACAAAGAATTGTATGATGATTCAGGTTTGCAATGTCCAAAGCAATGCTTTAGTATTAGAAAATTGCTTAGATAGCATTATTTTTTATTGCTAGTGAAAACAGGTTTTACGAGGACCCGAAACACTTAAATAGCATTGTTACTTGTATGTTCTTTCATATTTATGTAACACAATAGGAATATTGTACAGGAAATGTATTATTGTCTCAGATATTAGTAATCGAGTGAAATAGTTTCAATGGCAGTTTATAGTGTATTTTATTAGGGCAACCATGAAACTAAACAAAAACCCTCGGCGCGAATAATTTCATAACAAAACCACGATGGTGCCCTAATAATACCTGTTGAGAGCCATGAACATACCCGTTATCACCAAGTCCCTTCCTGTAGCCACCTCTGTATAGCATAACCTCTGCCCTCTCTCTATGTTCAATCCTTATGTTTTAAAAGCAATAGGTAGATAGAACTTAAATTAGACCCATAATAATTTGTGGAAGCTAACACACTAAATGATAATGAATTTTTTTTTTGAAAAATCTACAGATGCTGAAAATACGTCATTATTTTAGCCAATTCTTTTAAAATTTGTAGGAAAGAGGATGCCGATCATAAAGATCAAATACTTCAATTTTATTAAAACTTGTTAATATTTTTGTGGACACACCTTAGCTAAAAGAGAGGAGTACGCCTAGAGATGAGTATGTTGACAAATTTCAAAAAAGTACATGAGAGGTGATTATACTAGCATACCTATGTTTAATAAAATTTAGCTAAAACAAGGGAAGAGATATACTCTAACCCTAACTTCATAATCCATTTTATCCTAACCTCAATTGGACATATGTTAGCCCCAAACATTATTAAAAAACCACCTGCATACAAAAAAATCAATTATGAAGGACCAAAAATACAACTTTTAATTCCATATTAAATGTTCCATTAATTAAGGATATTATATTTACAAATGTTTTTTATTAAAAAGGACATAGCTTTTAAATTATTTATATTTTATGATCAAAATTGATTTTTATTGTTTAATCATTTTATTTTTAAAATATCTTTAATTAATATCAAAATTAAAAAAATATTTACAAAACATAAGTTTCTTTTTAAATAACCTATATCTAGTGATAAATAATTATTTTATTCATATCATATTTTAATTAAATTAAATTTTGAGCACATATATATTATAATAATATTTACAACAAATATTCAATTCTTAAGTAAAAAAATGGCTCTGATCCAATCTGCGAATAAACTTGTGAATTACAATGGCGCTCACTCTGCAAAAACTAAATATGCGGTCAAAGCATCTGTTCCAAGTGCAAACAGATTTGATCTTTTACAGCAATCTCCAGCATCTAAGCCCCGCTCCAAGGAAGGCGACCCCCCAAAATCCAGAGGCAATACAAGGATCAGACAGAAATCCTACTAGAATGAACTTACGGAAAAACAACATCGATTCTACGATAAAACAAAGTATTTCCTACCTGCACAGGAGGCAATGGTTAAGTCAAAGCTACCACCACATTCAGACCAAAGAACAAAAAGAGGTAAACTCAAAATATCTTATCATAGGAAGAAGGATAATTTTCAAACTCTAAACCCTAAGTCCACTCATTCTATTAAAAAACATGAAAAAGAGGATTGGATCATGGTAGCTATCAAAAAATGTCGAACCAACAAATCCTCCAATAACCCTAGCACTCTGATCCTTCCCTCCATTAAGCCCAAGAAAATATCTAAAACTAATGCGATCCCTCTAGGCCCTAACCCAAACAGCATTCCCTCTTCTTTGAAGACTAATCCCAGCCCTCATTCAAATGCAGAAGCTACTCACTACATTCCGTCCCAAAATCTCCATAATAGACTCTACATTACACCTTATAAATCTATAACTGGAACCTACGGAGTAACGATGCACAAAACCTATATCCCAGCACAAGCATTTAGGTCCAAACCTATGAACTGGAAAACATACGCGAATATCCAAAATACTATCAATGGAGGAAAAAAATAGAAGTACAGCAAGAAGATAAAATAGTAGAGAAAAATGGCACAAAATGGACAAAAATTCAGACTTTAAGACAGAGGATAGGGCAAAATTTAATTCCAATGATAAAGGAATTGCCAACTCTGAGAACATAGTAGAATCAAATAAGTTTCAAGATCATCAGCAAATCGATCATGCGAATGTCATCATCATAAGCAACGAAATCAATGAAAAATGATGGCATGAATGCCAAGAATATGCTCGTCCATCTATGCTTTCTGGAATGGACCTATGACCTGAAGTCCCAAATTAAGGGAATGATTGGATTCGTTCAATCTAGAACAGGTAAGTATTCTCTCTCTTTCTGGTTGTTTAGCTATGTTACCAGAAACGAGAAACGGAAACGGAATGGGTGACGAGAAACGGAATATCTAGATGTTGCACAGAAGAAACGGATATATATATATATATATATATATATATTTAAAATTATTTATATAAAACATTAAATATAAAAAGTTCAATAAATGTACCAAATATTCTTATTATTGAATAAATTAATATTATAGTTAACTGTGTAAACAAATCAATAATAATCTATAAATTAAATTAATGTCATAGTTAACTAAAACATCCATGATTATCTATAAATTAAGTTACCGTAATAACTAACTAAAAAAATTCTATAATAAGTTGTTAATTATATTAATACCATACTTAACTACTTAAAAAAATCCATAGAAATTTGTAAATTATTATTAACTACGACTCCAGTTTATTGGCATTTACAGTCCTGTAGTCCTCCAAATTCGAGAAAAGCTAGAAACATGTACTGTTTCAAATATAAATCCCAACTATTATGGCAACTAGTGGAAACAGAATTGTTGACTAGAAAGGTTGTTTAATTATTGACTAGAAACGGCCGTTTGCAACGGGAAACCCGTTTTGGCCGTCGAAACATGAAACGGAGGCCATCCGTCGTGTTTCTGGCAACAGAGTTGTTTAGTCTATTTACACGGCAAAAATAAAATAATAAGAAATGAAATTTTATCAATTGCACTGTGCTTTTATAAAGGTTATACAGTAAATTTTATCCAATGGAGTCCAATTATTAATGAGCAAACTGTTAGACGTCTAAGATTCCCTACTTGGATAGCAATAAAATTCATTCTTGTAGAAATACTTCACTTTCATATTTCAAAAAGAATTGGAGCATCACTAGGCGAGTTTTTAGGAGTGGACATAGAGCACTAAGACAAAAAGGAAATCAACTATTAATTAATTTGACACCTGGAATCATGTTCCAAAACAAGATCAAAGTTATAACTAATAGATCTCTCTATGAATTACAATATTCAAAATTTGAAGGTTATCTCAAGAATATATCCATCTTAAATAAGGAAAATGGTAAGGATTTCAACAACTCAAGTTACAAACCAGCTCATAGATGTTATTGGTAAATGTGCAATTCTGAAAGCATGATTGTTGTATGACACTTTTTTTGGTTTTCATGCATTGCTTAGATCCAATTTGGATCTAACACTTCTTCTTTCCATGATGCAGGACACAGGACCTAAAGACCTTAAGATGCAGGACATGTTTGGAGCGATGCAAAAGACATGAAGACTTGGACAAAGCAAACAACCAGCTCCTAAATGCAGAAGACCTTACAAGGAAATGCATAGAACCCTAATCATGCTTCTATCATGCTTTTTTTTCTACATATGTTCCTCTAAGTTCCAATGTGAAAGATCTAATATGAAGAGAACATTTCTTTATTACATTCAGTTTGAATGCACAATGTAATGATCAAGTATGATTTTGAAATTTTGAAAATGATCAATACTTAGAGTACCATGTAACTGATAATATGAATGTAATAGCAATGTATCTCATCTATATTAGTTGAACAATAGTATTTAAGAGGTGTACCTTTATGCAATTTTTTATTGGTTTTTATTATCATCTTACATGTACAAAATTAGGATTACAGTAACCATGCTCTTCTTGGGTTGGCATCTTTGATGAGTGTAGTGTTGTTGTCAACTAAAAAGCATATCTCATCTTTATATTGTTCAACCAACTGTGCGGGTATTCTCATCCTTTTCTGCATCCTATTCTTAAATGTATTGAAGTATGCATCTAGCAGTGGAATGAAATTATCTCTACTAAGTTGATGTAATCACTAATATGTGCTATGATCGTTCAGTTTGTGTTCCAAGTGACATTACCGACATAAGGAAAGAATTTCTGAAAGTAAAAGAATGTGCAGAGTAATAGAGAACTGAACTTACATGTATTAGATCGTGCTGATCTAATTGTTCTCATGTTTTCTTTCAGTTGTTTCAATAGTAGCTTGGCTAGGTCCAATTGCACACCTTTCTTTACTATCTTGTATTTCATGTCAACTTCTCCACAAGCAATGTTGTTCATTCTTCTTGATTGAAAGATCTTGTATCCAATCACATATGCACCGAATTTCATTTATTGGTCGGTGATTGAATTAACTTTCAGACCTCTATCGTCCCATTTGGCTCTAGTTAGCTTCTCAATCTCAGGGCATCCAGGGTGCCTTAGGAATTTTTCCTTCTTGTTGATTGGGTAACCTGTCATAGCATGAATCACATCCTTTGTGATTTCCATAGGTTCATCTAACCACATTTTATCTTCATACACTCGGCTGAGCACAATGTGAATCCATTCTATCTTGAATTCTTGAACTTGAACAGTAGGGCATTGGTTAACCCTTTCAATTCAATTTGTTTGTATTCATCACTTAGGTTTCCACCCTTGCATAGCTTCTGATAAGATTCTGTAAGTTCAATGTCTCCAATTTCTGGAACTTTGCAATGAATGTATGCATGTATATCTTCAACTAGTAGAACCCTAGGTGGGATACTTGAAAATGCTCCCTTTTCATCGGGTTGAGCAGCAACCTTAAGACAACTTTTAATTAGGTTCTTCATAGGTTGAATTCTTGATTAGAACAACCTTCTTGTCCTTTTCCATTTTCATCTTTGAGGTTCGTGAGGTCGTTGCCATTTTTGGCAAATTTAGGGCTTCTTTGCAAAATAACCTAATAGCTTGGTAAGTCTTGATACTTAGGGGATGTTTGTTGTGAATTCTTTGAAATCGATTGGAGTAGCTTTGATCGTGCTATGAATCACTCTTCAAGGTTGTCTCTCTAAATCGCTCTTCTTCGCTCTATTGTTTTCTCTTTCACGTTGGGTGAACAAATGAGTTCATGTTGCCCCTTTTTATAGAAGAATATAACCTAAGTGATGCATTAAATACTTCACCTACCACTCGGTTGACAAAGAATAGATGCTCGATTAACACACCAATGTCTTCAGCTTGGTGAGTATAAAATACTTGATACAAAGTGTCAACTCGGTAGTCTTCCATATGTTCACCGACGATGCTCGGTATATAGTGCCAACTCAGTTGTCTTTCACATGTTTATCGATGTGCAGTTTATGCTCAGTTTATATTAACTGACCAGACTAGATTCACAAAATATAACATGCAATACCATAGTGCATCTTCATCTAATGGATTAGGTGATTCCACCACCCCCACCTAAGAAATACAAGTATGGAACTGCACTCTACAAAGTTGTGCTTGGTCCAACATTATCATTATTTGAGGCTCTCCTCCACATTTGATTTCTCATTCTCCTTATGTCTTCAATAGTATTTCCATTTGCAAAAGTGCTTGAATTTGTCACTCAGTCTCTGCAGTGCTTACTTAAGTGAGCGACCTTATAATAGTGTAAGCATGCCATTCTAGGGTTAGTCCAGTTTATAGTTCTTCTTATCCATTTCCTCATACAATTAGTAGCTATATGTCCATATTTTCCACATGCTGTGCAATTTACCCAAGTGTTGTAATCTTAAACATATGTATTACCGAATCTTCTTGGTTGATATACATTTTCTTGTTCTTTAGGTTTCTAGACTTGCTTTATCCTTTTCCTACATTCATGAGATGTGTGGCCATGTATGTTTCAAGTAGAACAATATTTTCCATATAAGATTTCTTCTTTGGTTTGTTCGGCTTAGATCTTCGTTCATGTGCTTTGTGTCCATGCTTGTTACAGTTATAACAATTACCTATGAATGTAGAAGAATTTTTAGGAATACCTTTTTCTTTTCTCTTGCAAACATTTGATGTGTGGCCTATTTTTCCACAGTGATTACATGAACGCTTCTTTGGTCTTGGATTTGTGTAGACATTCCTTTGATCATCTCGGTTTTATGATTCTTCATGCTCGGTATACCCTAAACTGAATTGTTGTTGAGCCTTCTTTTCCCATTCAGAAATTCATCCATTCTTTTTGTACTGTATTTAGCTTTCTTGATCATATCATTATATTGTTGTTGAATCTTTGCTTCATGCTTCAGTTTCTCATTTTCTTCTTTTAGTTCACCAATAGCTTCCAATTTTACATTAAGCTCTATGTTCACTTAGTTGGCTTCATGACTAATAAGAAATATTTGATTGGTGATCTCTATGTGATGTTTAGTAAGTCTCTATATCTCAGATTCTTTCTCTTGCAACTTTTTAGTAATCTTTCTTTTGTCATCAATAGCCAAATTTCTATCTTGTTTAGCTTGTCTTAGATTATTCATAACATCAATCATTCTTACCATCTCTGTCTCTTGACCGATCTATAGTACTTTCTCTTGTTCAATTACATGTTGATTGATTTCATTTAGGTATACAATGGTTCCTTCAGATGTGTCAGATGTATTATCATATCCAGATCTAGCTGAATCAAATAGGTAAGCTATCTCTTCTTCATGATACTCAGTTTCATTGTAGCGAGATTCCATGATTTTTCTTTCAGCCACTAACTCTTTCATTTTGATTCTTGCCTCTTTGTATTGATCAAACAAAATCTGTATTTGCAACTTTTGATTCTCAATATTTTTATCAAGCTTATACTTTTCCATTGTAAGCTCTTTTCTCTCAAGTGATTAAACTTTTCCAAATAAGAGATCTAGCTCTAATACCAATTGTTGGAATAATGGAAGGGTGTGTACTGAGAGGGGAGGGGTGAATCATTACCCTTAAAACTTTTATCAATTAATCTTTAGTACTCTTAACTTGCATAACCAACCATTGTTGTTTTTCTACTTCTTGCATGCAATAACATAGCATAAATGTAAATGCATGTAAACAAAAATTGAAACATTCATGAAACCCATTAACTCATGACACAAGTATTTGGTAATGCATAAACCCTTGTTAGAAGGTAAAAATTGTTGTGGGGATGAAACCCACAAAGATTCAGTATCTGCATAATGGAAGGTGTCAGTTAGGGAGCTACAAGTTGTGATCACTTCTGATGATCTTACCTTGTTAGGAGTAATATGTCAAACTTGTTAAATATACTCGATTAAGAGATTTCAACAACACAATATATGTGTGCACTCGGTTAAGAGATTTACAATAAGACTATTAATTCCACCTTCTTGAAGGATTTTTATTGTTTGCTACAATTGTTAGAGAGTAGAAAAAAATATAGATGACCTGATTGCTTGTAATCTTGAATTGTTGATTACAGATCCATTAAGTTCACAAAATATATGTATCACCTATTGTGATGAATAATACCTCTATTCTTCTCTGTAGCCTTGAATGTAGTTCTTGATAACTAAATTCTTCTTAATCTATCCTTCTTCATGAAAACCTCTATTTGATCCATAGATGTCCTTGGTGGTTACACTCATCATATCTTTGACTGTTTAATACATCTATATATACAATATTTTGATCTAATTAGGTTTTACGCTTTTCTTGAATAACTCTAAGATCAAAGGTTTACAACGTGACCTTGATCTCCTAGTTTGCATCTATACAATTAGTTAAACTAATTAATTACATCATTTAAGCTTTTCTTGATCCACAAGAAATGGTTTTCCAGCTAAGAAAAAAGTTATTTTAAAGACTAAAGTGCTTTAGCTGACGTGTAGTTCAGATCCACTTTTCCCGGTGATACAACTCTCTTGGTTAGACTTGTGCTCGATGATGTATCTTCTTAGTTGATATACTACTCAGTGTTCAAAACATTTCGGTGACCATTGTGCTCGATGAACACTGAGCTCAGTGATCACTGTCACGAGGTGAATGTTGTTGCTCGATGAATGTTAACTAACCAACCAAAATTGTCTACTTGTATACTAATGATAAATTCTAATCCTTTAAGAATTATTAGGTGATTTAAATAATAGAAGGAGATAAGGAACCCAAAGGGAACACCAAGGAAGCACAAACTCCTCCTTACTTGAATAGCAATAGTGGAAAATACACAGATTTCAAAATAGATCTAGAGCAACAAGATAAAAATTCTACAAAAGATACAGAGGGACAATTAGCAGAAACATCAGAGAAAATAGCAGAGCAATTAGTACAGGAAAAGAAAAAACTTTTTAAATTCTGGAAAATCTCAATTTATGGGAAAAACCCTCTCGAAGAAGTTATCACAGAACAAGCAACAGAAAGAAAGGGAAGCCCAATTATTATCCAAATACTTTTGGAAGTATAAACACTCATCGAGTCACAAGGTATAAATGGTAAGGGTGGTCCAACTATGAATTCAGAGCTAGAAACAACAAAAGGAAATGAAGTAGTTATTCAGCACTTCTAGGAGGAATTTGGATTGCTAGAGGAAACAGAAAATGATCATATTGATCACCTTGGATTGGAAGAGGAAATTGAAAACATAGATGATGATCTCAGTGACAGAATAATACAAGAACTATCGGAAGAGGTTGAGAGGATAGATGAATCAATCTTATAAATCACTCAAAATGCAAGCATTAACACAGGAAAACTAGGCATTACAACAAATATAGAAGGCATTAAGCGTCCCAAATGTGCTAAACAAAATAAGAAACATGGAAGGAAACCACTGGCTGAACTGAGAACCAAAATAGGTGAGGTCGTAAATCAAAAGAAAAAATCAATGATTTACTTAATGCAGGGAAGGGGAAGTTCCTTTGCATGGAACCATGAAGCTAAGTGCATGGAATGTTAGGGGCTTAAATGCCCCTAAAAAGAGACACTTGCTAAAGCATAACCTTAAAATTTTTTAATCAAAAATTATACTAATGCAACGAATGAAATTAAATAAAGTAGAAGGAGAGATATTCATAAGGACAATAGGATTATGGAAACCGGCACTACATGAGTCAAAAGGAGGTTCAGGAGGTCTAGGTATACTATGGGATCCTCGAAAAGTTAGTTTTGAATTTCAAGAATCGCATAACAATTGGATGGGAGGAAAAGTAAGAAATTTCAAAAGAAATATATGTTTTAAGCTTATCAATGTTTAGGGACCAATACCAAATTCAGATAAGAAAACATTATGGCAGGAGATCAATATTTTTTTAGAAGCAAATCTGAATCAGAATTTCTTTTTGGGAGGAGATTTCAACACTTAATTAAATATTCAAGAAAAAAAGGAGGGGTAACAATTATTTCCCAAGCTATGATAGATTTCAATAATTGGTTTAGAGAGAACAACTTAATTGATATCTCCACTAGTAATGGGATATACACCTGGAACAACAGGAGAAATGGTTTTTGTAATATAGCTGAAAGATTAGACAGATTTATTTTGAAAGGAGTTCTAACTACTTTTAATTTTTTCTTTAACTCTTCTATCTTACATCACTCGGGTTCATATCATTTCCAATAAGGCTAGACATAGTAGAAGTAGAAAAACCTTTTCAAACCCCATTTAAGTGTGAAAAAATGTGGTTCTTAGATGAAGAAATCTTGAAAAAATACAGAGATATGGTGGCACGAAGAAGAATTTAAAGGTTCAAAAATGTTTCGCTTTATGTCAAAACGTAAGACACTAAAAGAAAAGAATTTAAAATGAAATAAAGAAAACTTTAATGATATATTTAAAGTCAAAATAGAAAATGAACAAAAATTAAACACTCTCAATGAGGAAGTGATCTGAGAAGGAATGGACAATGTCAAATACCAAAAACAAAAAGAAGTACTGACAATTCAAGAAGACATACTAACTAAAGAGGAAGCATTCGAGAGACAAAAATCCTGGGAAACCTGGCTAGCTGAAGGTGATAGGAACACTAAATTCTTTCATAACAACACCCTAAATAATAGAAACATCATTAGAATAACAAAAATCAAGAATTCCAATGGGGATTTAATAAAAGAGACTAACGAAATAGCGGAGGACCTAGTTAACTATTATAATAAAATTTACAATAATTATGAATCTTCAAACTTAATAGCTCAAAACAAGATGTTAGGTAGCATTCCAAAAATTCTAAGAGACAAAGATAATAAAAATCTAAATAATTTTTTTCCAAGGAAGATATTAAAGAGGCACTCTTTCAATTAAACCTAGACAAATCACCAGGACTTTACAGTTTTCAAGGCTTTTTCTTCCAAAAATGTTGGGATATATTAGGGTAGGAACTATGGGAATAAATTGAGGTAACTAGAAACTTTGGATCATTTTTGACTGAAATCAATAATACTTTCCTGGCCCTAATTCCAAAGAAAATCAATCATGAGGAACCAGGAGACTTTAGACCAATTGCGCTCTGCAACACTATTTATAAAATCTTATCAAAAGATTTAGCTAATAGACTAAAGAAACTATTACCCAAACTCATTTCGGAAGAACAAACAGGTTTTGTCCCGAATAGATCAATATTAGATGGCATTATCATAATTCAAGAATTTATTCACTCAGTTCAAATCAACAAAGAACCATGTATGATAATGAAGTTAGACATCCAAAAGGCATATGACAAAGTCGACTGGCAATTCTTATGCAAAACACTTAAAGCATTTGACTCCTCACATTAATGGATAAATCTAATATTCAATTGTATATCCTCACCCAAAATATCTTTACTAGTTAATGGCATGCTAGAAGGATTATTTGTGATATCAAGAGGCATAAGGAAAGGGGATCCTATTTTTCCATTTCTTTTTATTATAATGGTTGAAGCATTTGGAAGAGAAATTAAAGAAGCACAAGAGATGGTAGAATCAAAGGGATACAAGTAGTTGAAGACATTCCTTAAGTAACCCATCAACAATTTGTGGATGATACAATACTCCCTGGAGAAATCACAATAGAGGAAGCACATAAATTTAAAAATTAATAAGAACCTACATGGAAGCATTAGGAAAAAAATTTAATGCAAACAAATCAGAAATATTCTTCCTAAATACAAGTACAAATGTAGAAAATAAATTTTTTAACCTAATGGGATATAAGAAAGGAAATTTCCCTTGTAAATATTCAGTGATTCTATTTGAAAAAGGAACTAGGGTAGGCACGTCATGGAAACCAATAACTAAAAAGATAGATAGGAAAATAGAAATTTGGAAAGGCAAGTGGCTTAATAAGAAAGGAAGAAATACAATGGTTAAATCCATACTAACAACAATACCTATGTATCAAATCTCATGTCTTTCTCTTCCAGCTAGAACCAAATAAGCATTAGATAGTAAGCTAAAGGATTTTCTTTGGCAAGGGATGAAAGAGAAAAAAAAAAAAGCACTAATAAAATGGGAAAATGTATGTAAACCCAAAGAATATGGAGGTCTAGGTATTAAAAATCTAAATTGGAAAAACAAAGCTTTAGGAGCTAAATTGGTATGGAGAATGTGCCAAGAGCAAGAAAGAAAATGGGCTAAAATTTTATACTCAAAATATTTAGTCATTGTTGATCCTTTATCTATTTTTAGGACTAAAAACCCACCTAGAGGATCAAGAGTTTGGAACATCATGATGAATTCTCGTCCATCAATTACAAACAATCTAACCTAGGATATAGGAACATGAGAGGTTGCTTTATTTTGGGAAGATTTGTGGGATGGATTCCCTCCCTTGGAGTCTTTGAATTTTCCTAATATTATCAAAACAACACTAATCAACCTATGGGGAACAAAAGTAAGTGATTATAAAATTAAAGTAAATAAAAATGTATACAAGGGATGGCAATGGAAATCTCTTTAGGAAACTCAATTAACTGAGCAAGAAACACATATCTATGAAGAATTTATAAAATAGAGACAAATTAATAACAAAGAAAGAAATGATAAATTAACATGGGAGGCATCAAAAGATGGAAAATATAATGTGAAAATAGGATATGAAAGGACTATTAACTCCCAGCAATGGCAGGAAGTCGATATACCACTAAACCTATGTTGGGATATGGCATGCCTTCCTAAAGTAGGTATCTCTTTATGGGAAGCCCTTCATAAAAGGATATTAATTATGGACCACTTTAAAAGATGGGTTTTGAAGGACCATCCAGATATTCCTTATGCGAGCATGCATCAAAATCGGCATAACACTTATTATTTAATTTCCCCTGTACAAAAGAATGTTGGTCCTCACTTTACCAAATATTAAATTGGCAATCAACTCATCCAAATACACTAATGCAACACCTTAAAAGCTGGACTAAAGATGGAAATCAAAGAGTTTATAATAACCTTTGGCACATATCCCCATCAATTTTATTTTTGGAAATTTGGAAAGAAATAAATAGAAGAATATTTTGCAAAAAATCCATGGAGATTCCTTCCCTCCTCAATAAATTGGGAATAAGCATAATAGAAGTCGCAAATAATAATTTAAAGAACTCTTATAAAGAAGAAGGTACATTCATAGAATGGGATGCAAAGATGCTTAACAATTGGACTAACATTATTAACCCACCATCATTATATTAAAAATGAATAAAATGGCCAAAGCATAATGCAAATGGGATCACCACCCCCGAGGTGGGCAAAACTAAATTTTGATGGAGCCTTTAGAGGAAACCCAGGATTAGTTGGTTTAGGATGTACCCTATATTCGAACAAAGGCATATGCCTCACAACACAAGCAAAACCTCTAGGGGAAACATCAAACAACCTAGCAGAAATGGAAGCCCTAATTAAAGGACTAAGTATATGTAAGGAATTGAGGATAACTAAATTAATTGTATAAGGAGACTAGCAAATTATCTTAAATGCTATTAGAAAGGAAAGCACACCCAATTGGAAACTACAATCCAAGTTAGAATACACAATAAAAATACTTAAGTCATTTGAAGAAATTATGATAAAACATATTTACCAGGAAGGCAACAAGGAAGCTGATAAATTGGCCAATTTAGGAGCAGATGGGGAGGATAGTTTGACAATAAATTAATCAATAGAGTAAAAGGGAAACCTAAAAAAACTTTTAAAAAGAATAAATCCTATATAAATAAATCAAATCATTTATAAAACAATGCAACTTTTCAAATATCCCTTAATATAGGCAATAGAAATCAGCATCTTAACCAAAGTCTAACAGATTAAATAAATTTGTCCATCTTAATAACGTTGATAACCTATCGAGTAAGTTGTAGCTAGTTTAATTCAACTCAACCATAGATCGCTGTCAAGTAAGGAATACTTCATGGATCTTTGTCCTTATAGTCTTCTTTCAGCTAACCTACCCATGTACAAAGGAATTTTCCTTATTAAGTGATGAGTAGTATGGATTTACAACAGTATGTAACCCAACTTTAATCACATGTAAATGAAAATTAACAAAGAATATTTAAAGTAAAGAAGGTTAGAAAACTACCAAAGATAGTTTTAAACGCTGCAGTATAATTGCCAAATTGATACCAAGAAGGAAACATATAGCTCCATAATAAGGATTATAATTGACATTAAAAAAGTCACCATCATTTTTTATTCAACTTTCTTTAAACATACTCTGTTCATCTGAATGATCATTTTCAAAGCAAGACTACTCTCAACCCATCAAATATCATAGATGTACTTACATAACCTAATCAACAAGGAAAGGGAAATTATAACATTCAGTTATCCAAAGGACTATGTTCATTAGATCTTTGAAAATATATTGATAATCTTGAAACTTAGACCATGTATCATAGTTCGACCCCTCCCTTGTTTTAGCAAACTATTAAATCTTCCTTTCTTAAGATAAAATATGAAAAAACATTTCAACTTTAAATACCGGTAAACCTCCAAATTCATAAACATAAAAAAGATCAAAGACAATCTAAAGCTACTAATTAGTTTTGGTAGACAAGAAGACTCAAATACTCAAACCTTCACACTTTAAACTGAATCAATTATTAAATGTCAGATATTGTAACCAATGTTTAACAATCTAATTAGCAACAACAGATACTGGATAGATTATAATACAGTGAATGAACATTCAGAATAACAGGGGAGAGAGATTTGCATGTTTAAAGTCCAATATCTTATCTGTTAATAGAATCCTCATATTTTCATTCCAAATAAGATTTCCCTAGTTCTAATATTTTTAAATTCACATACAGAGTATCAACAAGACTTTTAAGAGCATAATTTAAATTGTAGTAATAAAAACCTAATCCAAAGGTTAAAACTACATTTAAAATAAAATTGTTAACTATGGGAATCTTAATGGAAAGGTATTAAATTATCCATTAAGATTCAGAGATTAAAAAAGGTAATTTGACTTGTATACAGACTACGTATTGTACTAAACTCACTACCTGATTGATTACAAGATTCTTAGTAATACATCAGATTAATGATTTTAAGACTAATAATGATAAATGAGCTTGAAGACCCTGGTAGAAAGAAGAGATTGATGAAAGACCTAAGAAATTAATAGAAAAGCTAATCATATCTCAAAATTCAGAGAAGAGGCCTCAAAACAAAGAAAAATCAGAAATATTAAGATTGGATATATCTAAAGTAATAAGAAGCATCCTAAAAGACAAACATTGAAACCATAGATATAATAGAAAAGGTTAAATGGATCTTTAGATAGAAACTGATTAACATTAAGATCCAATGAGGAAATATTAAGGTAAATGAAATATTAACAACAATGCACAATCATCTGGAAAATACAGGTAGGGTATATAAACAATAAAAGGAATTATGCAAAAACATAAAGTTATCAAAGAAAATTTGATCTAAATAGAACCATTGACAATCCCTTCAAGATTCATATATTGAAAGTTTTGATTAAATTTTACAAACTAACCATAAACAGTGAGCTTGAAGTAATTCTGAAGTTGTAGGGACATAATAAGGGATTTGAAACAGAGCAAAGCGTTGTTTTATATACGTAATAAGAGACAAAGAATAGGAAGGAAATTTATTATAACTTGACAAACAGGTGCATTTAGACAAATATTGATGTAAAGGAAGGAAAGCATTTCAAAGGCAAGCCCTTGGAAAAAGGTTCTAATAAATTTTGGATAAATATCATAAAGATCCTTTGGCAAAACCAAAATAAGGGATCTTTTAATTATACAAATAAAGATGTAAAGGAAGGAATGCCTTCCCAAGACCCTAACTTTGTAAATAGGTTCAATAAAAGTAAAAGAAAAATGATGGAAAGATGTATGAGTTCAGATGTAAAGAAGGGCATGCCCTTCATAAAGATTTGGAAACTGGGGTATGCCCCTTTTAATTTTGTATTTATATGGGACTTATGTCCCAGGCTAGACTTGAGGTTTTCTTCTCGGTTCTTTCCTATCAATGCCCATTTGAACGGAGACTTTGTAACTTTTATTTATTAATAAAATTTATAGGGCTTCGGCCTTTTACCGATCAAAATAATAATAATAATAATATTTACAACAAACTACATAATGGATACACAGCTCTAAGTTGTTCCAAGTAAAAGAATCACCCTAAAATCTTTTGAAAATTTAGAGAGGAAAAGAGTAAAAGGAAAGTAATTCTACCTTATTTCCTTCACATACATGTCTATCATTTTCTCTATAAATCAAAACTTTCTTGTTAAGATTAAATTCTACTTTATCTCTCTCACAAAATTATGCAACATATCTACTATTTTTTCTTATTTTTAGTGTTTTTCCCACCAATCATAAAACTCATATAATATATGTTTTCAACTATGATATATAAATAATTGTGTAGTGTAGTATTTCTATTTATTTTTTCTCAATTCTTACTAAATCCTACTTTATCTCTTCTAAATAATTATAAAATAATTGTTTAAGTACTTGCAAAAAAAAATATAAAATCACTTTTTTTAATTTTAAAACTAATGTTTCTAATACAAATCCTTAAAAAAATAATCTTCTTCTTTTATTATATGTTGACATTTTTTTAATTATTAAGATAAGTCTCTATAATAGGTTTTCAAAATAATTTTAAAAAAACTTAATTTCAAAAATTTAAAATTATTTATTGAATAATTCACTTTATTCAAATATTTCATTTTAAATTAGTGAATAAAAATTAGACTTTCTAATTTCATAATAAAAAATATTTCAATATAAATCTTTAATAACCTCAAACTTCCATTTTTATAATAATTTTCTTTTGTATTATAAATTTAAAAAGCGAACTTCAAAACTTCATATAATTTATTAATTTATTTACTTTTTTTTAATAATTATTTCACCTTAATTTTTTTTTAAATTCATACTTTCTAATGTTAAAATATATTTGTATTATACTTTAAAAGCTTTCTATATTTGTTTCATTGTTTTCTTCTACACACATTGATTGGAGAATGTGCAAAGAGATTTTTTTTGTAATCTTTTTTGTATTTCAAAAATTCAAAAAAAAATTAAATTAAAAATCAAAATAGAATTTTAGATAAGAAAAAAATGACCTAGTATTAGATAAGAAAAAAAGTGACCTAGTGTTAAGGAGAAACCTTTCTTAAAGTTTAAAAATATAAAAAAATAAATGAAAACTCATTAACACAATCTTCTTAAAGCCAAATTTAAAATAAATAAAATTTGAAACAAATCTAGAAAAGATGGATTAAATTCAAATCAAAATTTAGAAACCACCAAATCTTTAGTATATTCTTTCTATGCAAGTGGTAGTTTATATAATTTGATTCATATACCAATATTTCTAACTTACATAAATTCTAGAAAAAAAAATCATTAAATAGTGAATCAAGTGATCCTCAAGGGAATCAATATGCAACTGGATGTAACAACTCTTCACATACCGACAAACTTTTCAAGACCTATACCTTTTTCTTTATATTCTTTATTGGTCATAACTACATGCTTAAAATGCCAATAAAGAATATAAAAGAAAAAGGTATAATGGAAGATACCACAGTGCAGAGCATCATGTTGCTTACCATAAAAACACAATAAATTTTGAGTTGATTTCTATTATCATGTTGCTTACCTACAAAATGGTATCATAGCTAATGTTGAATATTTTGAGTGTGAAGAGTGTTTGTGAATGTTAGAAGATTGTTGTTGTGAATATCAAATCCATCAGCAATTGGGATTAAATTGTTGAGATCAAAGCTTTGTATAAAAAGAGGAACCACTATGGTCAAGAGAACAACACATCATTTGGAGAAAAGTGTTTAATGTTTTATTTTATGAAGAACTCAGAACTGTAACAGGACCAAAATAATACAAATAAAAATACACACACAGACCAACAAAATAGAATTAAAAAGGGAAAATATATACAACCTGAACTGTTGAGATAGTTGGAAGAAAACTACCAAAACATTATAAATAAACTACTAAAGCTAACTAATAAATAAAATATCCCGTAGGATTATTTATCATTCCCCCCTTAATCTAAAGGGATATCTATCATGCCAAGTAGCATTCTGAATCGCTCAAATTTGACATGACCAAGTGCTTTGGTGAAGATATTGGCGATTTGCGCTTCGGTAGAACAATGTTTCAATTGTATGGTTTTGGCTTGAACATGATGTCGAATCAAGTGATATTTGGTGTTGATATGCTTGGCTCTGTCATGAAATATAGAATTCTTGGCCAATTGTATTAGAGAATTATTATCAACAAATAAATGTGTTGAAGTCATATGTTTCTCCCCCAAATCACCAAGGATTTTTTCGGAGCCCTACAACTTCTTTTGTGGCTTGAGCTGCTACTACATATTCTTCTTCAATTGTAGAGTTAGCAAGAACTGTTTGTTTCTTTGATCTCCATGTGATAGTAGTTGATCCCATAATCATCAAATAACCTCAAGTAGATACTCCATTCTCTTTGTCACCATCAAAATCTAAATCTGAATAGCCAATAAGATGGAAATCAGAAACCTTTGAATATTTTATGCCAAGATTATGAGTTCCTTTTAAATATTTCAAAACTCGTTGTGCTGCAACCCAATGTCCTTCACATGGTTTATGCAAAAATCTAGACAAAATTATCACTGCAAAGGTAATGTTTGGACGAGTAGTGGTCAGATTAATCAAACTTCCAACAAGCTTCCTGTACTTGGTTGGATCTTCAAAAATATTTCCTTCATTGGAAGAAATCTTCAAATTTTGCTACTTTGGAGTGGAAACAGAATTACAATCTTCCATGCCAAATCTACATAATAACTCTCCAATATATTTCTTCTAACAAATAAAAATAAAATTAGGATTTTGAATGACTTCAATACCTAAGTAATAATGAAGTAACCCTAAGTTGGTCATATCAAGAACCTTCTTCAACTCTCTTTTAATAGATGTAATATAATCATCATTATTTCTTGTGATGAGAAGATCATCAACATATACAACTAGATATATAATTGATCTACCAATTTTCTTGACAAAGAGAGTTGCATCAACTAGATGGAAGTGCTTTTAGTTTAGTTTAAGGAGGTGCTCAGTTAATTTTTCATACCAAGTACGTGGTGCTTGCTTCAAACCAAACAAAGATTTTGTCAATTTACATACCTTTTGATCCCGACCTTTGATAACAAAACCTTCAGGTTGCAACATATAAACATCTTTCAAATATCCATTCAAAAAGGTTGTCTTAACATCCATATGATGTATATTCCATCCTTTTTATGTTGCTAAAGAAAACAAAGCTTGAATAGTGCCCCATTTTGTTGTAGGAGAAAATTTTTCATTGTAATCAAGACCTTCTTTCTAAGCATATCCCTTTTCTAAAAGTCTTTCTTTGTGTTTTTCAATTGATCCATTAGCTTTATATTTGTTTTTAATTACCCACTTATAGCCAATAGGTTTGGTTCCAATTGGAGGATCCACCAACCTCCAAGTTCCATTTTTTATGAGAGCATCATACTCTCTTTACATTGCACTTTTCCATGCATCACTATTTATTGCTTCTAAAAATGAAAAAGGTTCGTCAAAAGCATAAAAATTAATTCAAAATCATGATACCTTTTTGGAATTGTCTTGGGTCATAGTGATCTACGAACCGGTTGCTCTGATGTTATCTCAACTTCAAGAGCCTTTGATTATTCACAAGCCGGTTCACATTCTTTTGCACAACAAATTCTTCAGAAACTTGTTCGTTTGCAACATGTTCTTCATAAGAAATTGCAGTTTCATTAGATTCTTTCAGATTGTTCTCATTCTCTATAACTTCCAGAGATTTATCTAGAAGAGGAATCCCCCCTTCAAGAGTTGGAAGTTCATTATCCCATTCATTATAGAATCTTTTTGAGTGAAATCTATCAAGATGAGCAAGTTGTTTATTAACAGTGGGTGCATCTTTATCAAATTCCAAAAATATAACATCTCAAGAAATAACAAACATTTTTTTTTCCTCAGCAAATAGACGATAAGCTTTGGAAGTAGTAGAATATCCCAAAAATATACATTTTCTACTCCTAGCTTCCAATTTATTTCTTAGTTGTTCAGGAATGAAACCATAGCAGGTGGAACCACAAACCCTAAAATGCTTCACATGGGGAAGACAAGCATGCCATATTTCATAAGGAGATTTATTTTCTAGTGCAGTAGATGGACTTCTATTCTTTATGTAGACAACACAGAGAACAACTTCTCCCCAAATTAATTTCACCTTTTGAAAAAACATCATAGATCTAACCATATTCAACAGTGTTCTGTTCATATATTCTGCCACACCGTTCTGTTGTGGATTATAGGGAACAGTGGTTTGATGCTTTATACCATTGTCCTACAAATATTTTACAAAATCTTTATAAGTGTACTCTCCACCATTATCACTTCTAAGAGTTCCAATATTCAGTTGAGTTTCATTATGTATCCACAAATGAAAATTTTTGAAGGTAGAAAAAGCTTGAGATTTTTCTTTTAATAAATAAACCCAACACGTCCTGGTATAGTCATCAATAAAATTAATTTTATATTTATTTCCATTTTCTGATGGAATAGGCATAGGCCCACACAAATATGGATGAATGAGAGCTAGCTTTCTAGAAGCTCGAAACATAGAATCATGAAAAGGTTGTTTACTCTGTTTGCCTAAAACGCAAGCATCACATTGAGAAATTTGTTTTAGAATAATGGGAATCCCTTGAACTCCTTTTTGCTTCATGATCCTGAGACTATCATAGATAATGTGACCAAATCTTGCATGTCATAACAAACTAGAAGACAAGTTACCACTATGCTGAGAGAAACTTATAGTATTTTGGGAATTTTATGAAGTACCTTTCAAATGTAAAAGTGTTCCAACTTCTACCCCGGTCATAACAATCATAGAATCACAAGATCATCTAATATCAATGATGCCATCAAACCTATGCATTGAATGACCTTGTTGTCTAATATTCACAAGGGATATAAAATTTCTCTTCAATTGTGAAAAATAAAGAACATTAGAAAGTATGTAATCAGCAAGACCTGGTAATTTAAGTCTAACAGAACCAATCCCTGAAGGTTGTAATTCAGATTTGTCAGTAAAATATACTACTCCATCCACTTGATCATTGAATGTCTCAAAAAAAATATCTTCTAAATTTCATATGGCATGTGGCTCCAGTATCTAACAACCAAGTATCATTCATAGAAAAATATGAAGTACTAAAAACTTCTTCAATTCCAACATTACAATGTGCTACAACATAGTGTGTAGATTCAGGAGGGTTACCTTTGTCTGGTGGTTTCTCCTTCTTATCACAAATCTTCTCCCAAGGAGTTCGACAAAGGTTGGAACTATGACCCATTTTTCCACATCTATAGCACTACATGGATTGCTTGTCTCTCAATTGGATGTCTCTGTGTTGATAATATATGTGTTGGTGTTGTGACTTAAAATGTTGTCGGTCACCTCTACTACTAGATTGTCTTCTCCCATGACCTCTATTGCTAGTGTCTTGTCTAGAAAATTCATCTTTAGATGTTTGCCCCTGCTGTGCAAGACATAAAGTCTCAGCATTTGAAACTGATGCCTTCTTCACAAAGCCTTTTTCTCTCTCTGCTATTTTTTCCACAAGTTTATCAAATGTTATATCCTTCATTTTCTCACTAGCTTGAAGAGACTCAAGATAGTGTGAATAGATGGGATAAAGAGCTTTAATAAAAGAAGTGAGTTGAAGATCAACTTTTACACCCGTAGCTTCAATCTCATGAAATAATGCTCTAATTTCAGAATCCAACTTCATTGGATCATTATCTTTCAACTCGAAATTGAATAACTTCATTAACAACTAAATGATTTCAAGTTCTGAATGAGAATCATACAGATCTTTGAGTTTCTTTAATGCTGCAAATGCATTTTTACAAGAGATTATATGTGTACTTACCTCTTCAGTAATTGAGGCAGCAATCAAGGCATAAGCCTTTTTTTATCTTTACTCTTCCAGATGACAAGTTATTTTTCATCTGTAGCTATCATCTTTGCTTTCACAATTATCATCCCACAAATCATTAAAAATAAGAGTATTTTTAACTTTTCGAAACCATTCATGATAATTCTCTTTCTCAAAAAGAACTATTCCAACAATTGAAATTAAAGAATGAATTGGAATATATTGTTCAATCTAAAATCTATTTTTGTATTCTATACTATACGATAGAAAATCATTTACTTCACAATCAAAATCAAAACTCCAAAGCCTGTAGATTTTCTTCTACAGGTTCTACAATTTGACTCTAATACTATTGTAACATGCCCACAATAATACAAGTAGAAATGCACACACAGACATACAAAATAGAATTAAAAAGGGAAAATATACACAATCCAAACTGTTGAGACAGTGGGAAGAAAACTACCAAAACATTATAAATAAACTACTAAAAAAAACTACTAAAGATAACTAATAAATAAAATATCCCGTAGGATTAGTTATGAAGAACTAGCTACAAGAAAGAATGGAGAAGGCTGCTATTCAAGCATAGTAATAAGAATATTGATGTTAGCAAGGAAATGTTCTAGGCATCTTAGAGGAAACCAAGCTAAGCTTTAAAAATTTGGAGGGAAATGGTTTGCGACATTTATATTTCCTCGACGCCTGTGCCTTGTCACAGATCTCGACATAAACCTCATGCCTGCAATCCTCCTCGTCTTGGGTGACGAGAAGCAATAGCTTCTTCATTTCCCTTTTCACCTGTGAAATGCTCCCAAACTCACTTCTATCCATTTGTTATTCTTATCCCACAACAAAAGCAATTCAACCCACCCAACGTTTAAATAGCCATTTCTTCCCTTTTACTTCTCAGACATTCAGAATGAGCGGGGTAAGCGCGTGATTAAACCATAGTCATGTGCTCTTCATTTCCATGCATTATCTACGCCATTTGACAGTCGGTGCTCTTCATTTCCATGCATTTTCCTTCACATTTTGTGTCATCCAGCTCACACCATTAAATGTTTCTCACAGATTTCAAACTAGCGTAGGAGACAAGATAATCTATGGTACCTCAGAAAGTGATTGTGCGATTTCAATGGCAACATCTATCCAGCGAGATTGAATCGATGGTAATTCAATATCATGTTATATTTGGTTAGATAATGCAATTGTTTTCTTACTTTTTCGATTATGGAAATCTAAGATCTTGACTTGATAGATTCTGGATTTAATTGAGTGAATAATTATAATTCTATCATCGCTTTCAATTATTCTCATGAAAAAACTGTTCACACAGTTAACTGGAGAAACTATCAAGTCAAATTATCATAGATTATGGAGATTTCATTCATTTAGATCTGATATCATAAATTAGAAAATATATAGTTAAGATATACAATTTATGTTTCGATTTTAAATTATTTCTTTTAGAATTTTTTATTTTATTATTTTGATAAATGTCACAAAGTGATTGTGCCATTCCATTAGTTGGACTTGATAAAAATAAATATCATGTTATGCTTGATTACATAATATATATGATTGCAAGATATAATTTATGTTTCGAGGATCAATTATATACTTTTATAATATTAGGACTTCATATTTTTAACAAATGTCACCTAGTCATGAGTACTTGTCTTTGTAGTTTTGTAATATTGAAAAAAGTTAAATTTTGCCTTTTTATTATATTAGGATTTCATTATTTTAAATAGTGTCATGCAATGATGAATACTTGTCTTTGTAGTATTGTAATAATACTATTTGTGGCTAGCCAATAGGTAAGTTATGGCATACCATTCCAAGGTAGACTAGATAATAGTTTCAGATCAATATATTCTTACAAGCCATATGTATGTCAATTCTATTGATTCTATTAAAAATATATTTGATAGGACACATTAGCTTGGAGCTCAATTTGTACTAGGTACAACAACTATGACTAATATAGTTCAATTGAGTTGGTTCCTTGAAATTTTTTTTTGTTAAAATGGATGAAGAGATGATTTGTTAGTAAAGAACCTTCATGAATTGATTGGTTGATTTTGAGTTTCATATTAAGAAAATTATAGTGTAGTTGAAAATAAGTTTATTTTTATAATAAATAATTTTTTTTACTAAGATGGTAGCGAAAGGACCCCGAACCCATATAACATCATTCACATTACAGCACAGACTAGAAAACTAGACTTCGGGCCATTACAATCGGAAGTGACCAAAACCCATCATTGAGAAAAATTAATAAAAAATGATTGTTCATAGTTATCAGCTATCTCTATTCCTATTCTTATTCTAACAACATTATCATTATTGTGCTTTCTAATGTATATCTTCTTCTGAGTAAAACACAAAAAAAAATTCTTCCTAATGATAGGCATCGTCTAGTTTCAATAAACACTAGTAACAACATGACAAAAAATAACCATAGCATAAATTTTAATGAAGTCTACCAAAACCAAGTCAACATAGCCGCTGATACAAAAGAAAAAAAAAGATTAACAATCATTTATAATTAGAAATAGTCTCCCATTTCCTTGAGAGACAGTTCAGATCCTTCTCCCAGTCTAGCTACCAAAACTAAATCAATAAACACTAGTAACAACACACACAAAAAATAAACATAGTGCAAAGTTTAATGAAGTCTACCAGAACTAAATCAACATAGAAGTTGATACAGAAGAAAAAAAGATTAACAAACATTTAGAATCATAAATAGTCTCCCGTATCCTTGAGTGACAGTTCAGATCCTTCTCCCAATCTTCAGTATCAGGTCCCTTCACTTCTTGCTCATCCTTGTCTTTCTACTTATTCTTGGTGCTCTTTCTCATCTTGGTCTTGCCCATAGCCACACTGATAATAGCCTTCATCGTTATGCTATTAATCAAATGGGAGAGAGTAGAGATAGCGCATTGAAATGTAGCTTAGAAACAGTGGAGTTAATTGAATTCTCCAAAATAGTCATTCTTTCCTGGAGGTCTTTAATTTTATTCATTGTTTCATATTCCTCTCCATTATCTAGGTTAGGGGTAAGGGACTTATCCATCATGCAACCCTCATTAGGAGGAACATGGGAATCGCAAGACATTTTCACTATTTCCTCTATATCATCCAGGTTAATAGTTATCTCCGGGGAGTTTTCCTCTTTTGTCTCTTCCAACTCTTCATTCTCCTTATCATACTCCCCATCCTCATCCCTTGAGCTCTCTGTGAAATCACTTTCATCAAGTTCATACTCAAGGTCCATTTGAGGGACCACCTCCTCTTCAAGCTTTTTCTCTTTAATATATTTTTTATTTCTCAAATGAGTCTACCTACATTCTCTAGAACTCATATAATACTTTTTGTCTCCCAAGATATCCACCGTGTATTCATCCTGAGCATCAAAATCGTCTTCTTTATCCTCTTTATCCACATCAATAATTTTCTTTTTAGCTGTCAATTTAGTTTTCCTAATTTTTGGAGGGTTAGCCTTAGTAGTCAGGGTTTTTCATTTAGCATGGTTAGTATCTAGAAGGGTTTATTTAAAAGAGACTTCAGGAATGGCCACATGAGGGATTTTGTGAATTTTATTTCTTCTAGGCGTAGGGTTTGAACTCATAGGGAGAGAGCTACTACCTAAAATCTCAATTTTGACCGAAACTCTGGATGGGTTCCTCAATTTGTTGGCTTGGAGGTTAGGGATAGGTAATACATCAACTTCTCAAAGGAGAATTTCCAATCACAAATTGATACAAAATATAAATTAACCCTTGATGTAGGGGAGGAAACTCACCTTTAGCAATACAGTTGCTTAAGGAAAAGAAGATAAAATACGAGACATTAAGTTTATCTCCATGCCTTGTATGATTCAGAATGGGAAAAAGGTATATATGGAAAGTAGTGAAACAACCCTCTAACGTAAAATATTTTATCACATAAATAGAAACCAAAGCATAAGGAAGGGGAAGGGCCAATCGGTCACACTCATTACCATTTACCACAATCACAAGTTTCTCTCCCTTCTCAAATAATTTTTTCATGTAGCTCTTATAATCTCTAGCGCTCTTCCTTTTAACTTCATCCCTAACACACTCGATCCTCATCACCTCCACTATAAGATCTGAATAAACACATAATTTAACACTTTCGATGGTGACATTTCCTTTATGCCATGAATTAACTAATTTCATGGAGAGAGTACTATTGAAACCCTTCATAATTTGAATGTAATTGGTCAAGCCCGCTCTCTTAAATGCATCCCATAATTCACCATTTTGCATTAGCTCATTGTGGTCTCTCAGCTCCAGCTTCTTCAAAGGCCCACCCTGACTTTGCCTTCCTTGAAGTTGATTTGGGTCTCTTTCATATTTATTCCAGTAGGTCCTCTATAACTAAAGAAGTAATAAAAAAGGAAAGCTTTTTTCATTTCTTTCTATACAACTTCGGAAGCTTCTTGAACAAGGAAATACTTTCACCTTGAATCAAGCTTATGCAATTTCTTGTATCATCCTTAATAATGAACCAAGTGTCTGGACTACTGAATATAATATCTCTCAGATATTTGAAATGATATTCTCCCTTAACGAAGGGGATGTGAACATTATGATTATCCACGCCGCCAGCTTTATTAATAAAAGTTGTGACCATATAATTAATACATATTTCAAAGTTCCTTATCATACTATTTTTTTCCATCTCACGCTGATCCTAATGCAATATTTTTTATGATCCTTAAAATCAAAATCCACCTCAGCATTTGTCATCTTCCCTTTATCACATAAGTGCCTAAATTTCAATCTTTGATTTTTAATATCCATATTAGATATGCCTTTCATGTCTCCTTTATTAGTTAAAGTAGTGACCTCCTTCTTCCTATATCTAACATATTTATTTTGAACATAACCATTATCCTCGAATTCAAACCCCTGAGCTTTCTCAACTAAAATTGACAAGCACATAGACTTCTCATCCATGCTCTGCAACTTAACATTGATATCCCAATGTAAAATTTCATGTATAATCATAAGCCAAACAATACATATACACACTTTCCACCAAATTCTGAGCTTAAAAAAGTTAATATTTCTTTCTTTCATTGGAAAGAATCTCCTTTAACCTCTGAGGGAATTGTTCAAAGGCAATATAGCTCCAATCTAGAGTATTGAGGCCCTAGTTCACCATTAAATCCGCAGCTTTATTACCCTCCCTAATAGTATGATAGATCCTAAATTGCCTGAAAGTAGAAAGGATTCTCTTACAATCATCCATAAGACATGCAATATACCAGGGAAAAGTTGTCTTACCTTTTAGGTAATCCATTATCATTTTAGAATCCCCTTCCAAGATGACTTTCTCATAGTTTCGGTCTTTCGGATGCTTTATTCCTTGCCATGTTGTCGTAGCTTACATAATAAATAATTGTTAAATATTAATGACCAAATTATTTGTTACGTTAGTACTTTTTTAGATTGATTAATTGATTTGGAATGCAATTTTATTTAAATAATGAATATCATAAATGTTTGATATAGTACTAAAAGCATTTAATATAATCAAAGATTTCCACCATTGACTCAACTCTTGGAAGGAGGTGTTCTCATTATTATTGGTTTCCCTATTTTTGGTTTGTATCTACTATTTCCTTTGTTTCCTAAGGAGATAGTCCTACTATTTTATGTTTCTTTTTTCTTTTTTTCTTAGTGGGTTGGTGGTAATTTGGTCTTCTTATAAGGGTTTTTGACTTAGAAATCGGGGCTAATAGAAACAACAAATGAAGATTATGTATTAAATTTTATTTTTCTATAATTATTAAGATATTAATAAGATGATGAGATGGATTATAGTGATAAATTTTCTAATTTTTTAAAGACTATTTCTTAATCTTCATTTTTTCTTTATGCAAACTTGTTAGAATTATATGTAGGGAGGAGGTCATTTGCACAACATTTTGGTATCTCAAAATTTTTTGATGGTCCAAAGGGGAGTTCACATGAACTGGGAGAGAATGTGGAAGAGGAATGCAAACCCTCAAACAAACACTACGGAAATCTTTAAAAAGTCTAGAGGTCCTTGATGCCAAATTACAATTTGATGAGTTCAAATAAGAATAGTAAAAATTAGTAAATGTTTGTAAGGACTCAAACCCTTTGGAGAGGCTTATTGAATCATTAACTATACAAAATTCTGAAGTAAAGTTAGACATTTTAGATTTTAAAGGCAAGCTAAATCTTGATATATTCTTAAATTGGATGCAAGAACTAGATCTAAGTATGTTTAGATGGAAGATATAGACAAAGATGATGTATAAAGAGTAAATTTGGGAGAAAAAGAGACATATAATTTGTAGAGGGGGGTACAATAAAATTTGATGTAGATCTACAATGAGGTACAAGATGATAGGTGAACCACAAAAGGTAGATATTGAAGTTTGAGTTCACTGTAAGGACAATGAAGGGAATGGTGGATTATGAATATATGAGCATGATCATAAAATAACTTCCATGGATTTGATGAAGAAAATAGTCAAAAGTGATTGATTGAATTGGTATTAAAGCAGTGATGTGAAGTGTGATTGAGATAAAGAATATGATCATAAGTCTATTAGAGATTATAATTTGGATTCTACATTAAGGAATTTGCATAGCTTTATTGGCCCAAATAAATGTCGAGATCAACAATGAAATCCTTTCTCTAAGAATACTAAGATTGGAAATTTATGTAATGACTCAAATTTGTGTCTAGGAATCCCAAGAGACTACCTTGATAAATTGCCCAATGAAAATCTTGTTCCCTCTTATTGGTGTCAATGTTGTTTGGTTCTTTTGGGCCAAGAGGGTCAAAATGTTTCAAAGATAAGGAAGATAATGTAACTAGATATTCCAAACATTATGATGATATGTAACTGATTGAATGTTTGATAATGTTAAGTGCAAGATAATGCAAAGCATTAAATCAGTTAATGGTTTTTATCACTAGTAAAATTGGCCCCTATTTTTGACAAAAATTGGTTGCATTATCTACGCAGATTGGTCGAAAGACCCACAAATTGCTTTGTTAGTATTTTTCTCGTCGAAAGATCAAAACATTCTTGCTAACACCAAAATTTCAACACAAACTTGGTCAAAATTAGCGTATTCAAATGCCCACAGTATTTGTCAAAACTTCGACCAAACGTTCGTCAAATGTCTGGAAAGTTTCAACTAGATTCAGTCAAAATGTTTGAAAAGTTTCGGCCAAGTTTGATCAAAATGTTTCGACCAAGGTTGGTCAAAATTTTTGGCCCATTCGATTAGGATGCCAAACCCATGACACAAGCTTTCAACACAGAATGGTCGAAACATTTCAACCAAACTCTTTCTGTTTCAACCAGGATGCCAAACCCACGATGCAAGCTTTCGACATAGAATGGTCAAACCATTTCGACCAAACTCTTTCTATTTCGACCAGGATGCCAAACCCATAATGCAAGCTTTCAACACATAATGGTCAAACCATTTTGACCAAACTCTATCTGTTTCGACCAATGAATGTCAAAATTTTGACGAAAATTGAATTTAAAAAAAAAACAAATCCTGAAACTAAATAACCTCAATTTTGGTACTCGGCTTCAATAGAAGATGGACCAATAACAAATCAATTCTTTCTCTCTAATAAACAAGTCTTGAACCAAGTGAGAAGCTATAAGTTCATGACTTCAACTTATAGCTTCTCACTTGGTTCAAGACTTGTTTGTTAGAGAGCAAGAAGTAATTTGTTATTGGTCCATCTTCTATTGAAGCCAAGTACCAAAACTGAGGCTATTTGGTTTTAGAATTTTCTCATTGATTTTGGTATTCAATCTAAACAACCATCAATCATATTTTGATACAATCAATGTGCTACTCAAATCTCATGTATCCCAATCCATCATCAAAGGACCAAGCATATTGACATCCAGATACACTACATTGGGG
>MU227859.1:3309778-3330045 GCA_018584345.1 Thuja plicata | reverse complement strand
GATTTGATCAAGGAAATTGATATAATTGATATTGTTGATATTTGAAAATATTGATTCAGGGATTTGATAAATTGAGAAATGGGGCCCAAAGTCTAGGCGACCATTTTAGGGTGCATACAGTAGGTAGGAAGTCCTCCTTTTACTCTCACCAAATAAAACTTCAAACAATCACAGGCTCCAGCTCCTTCGCGCTTCCAACTTAAAACTAAAATGAAAAATATTTTTTAGGCTCCAGCTCCTTCGCGCTCCCAACTTAAAACCAAAAAATGAAATGGGATGCTAAATCTTTTTTCTTTTTAAAGTTATGCCCGTGTTGGTTGAAATTGCGACCTACATGGTGTTGGTCAAAATTTTAACTAACACGGGCATGGATTAAAAAAAAAAGACGTTTTCCTTCTATAATCCGACCAACCTAAGTCTTTTTAATTGATGGTCAAAATGATTGGTAGAAAAATGAGGTCAAATGTAGCAGTGTATTGTCATTGATGTCAACTTGATATCATCTATACGGTCATGTAAATAATGCCAAAGACTTCAGAGAATTAATATAATAAAGGTTATGCTTTCAGAAATGCATAAATGTCAAGTATTCACTAAGTGACAGATAACACCGACGGAGTGCACGCCATTGGTAAAGGCAAAGAAGAAAACTCACATTTATACCCGACAAGAAAAAGATAGTGTTGCCCGATGAAGAAAAACCATAGGATGCCTAACGATCTAAAAAAAGAGTTGCCCGATGAGTAAAAATCTAATGATGCCCGACAGACAGAGACTCTGAAGCTAACTGGAGTCATGACGACGGAACTATCAGTTGTCATCGATAACTAACTAAAGAATTGATCGACGGAACAGAGAGTTTAGAAAACAATAAAATATCTAGCTGGAAAGAGCTAAGGATAGACTTAACTGGTTATTTTCTTTTTTTTATTTGACCAGAGTTAAGTAATTGATTTAAAGAAGATTTGTACAGTTGCCAAGAAGATAACTACAAGATAAATCAAGAGTTCTACTTTAAATCAAATTGGCTGAATTGTTTTTCACGCCAAGAATCAAGAAACAAGAAACAGTGAATATCATGTCTATATAAGAGACAAGATTAATTAATTTTTGAAGAACATTCACGGAAAATGGATTAAGGGGAGTGAATAGAAAAGAGGATGTTGAAGAGAAACTGATGAAGGAGAACTTCATACAGTCCTTATCAATCAAGCTGAAGGAAAGCTAAAGAATTCTCTAGACACCGACGAATAGTGAAGCACAACATCACAGAGCAGAAAGTGTGGAGCATAAAGAATTGAAATTATACATTGATCAGAGAGGTAATGAACTGAAATAAATTTGAAAATTTGCAATTCAAAGTTGCATTAGAAATAGGTCATAGTGTTTTAGTTTAACCATTGAAGCATAAAGTATCTTAACAGAGTAAGACTTAGCAGTCTTCTATATATTGAGGTACATCCTGGAAGGAGTGCCAAAAAGGTTGATTCATGAAAGTGGCATTGGATTTTCCCAATACCTATTGACAATCTAAGAAGGAGGCTGATTCAAGGATGGTAGCAATAGATGCCTGATACTAAGTGACAACCTCTATGTATAAAATCCTCTAACAAGGTCACACTTGATAGTGTGTTTGTAACCTTTAACAGGGTTGGCTCCTAACAGGGCTCACTTTAGAAGAGTGAAAATTTGGGGTACCAGTCCCAGTGGTTTTTCCCTTAACAGGGTTTCTACGTTAAAAATTTATGTGTTATGTGTGTATGATTCATTTCTTTATTGTTTTTTATCTGACATAGTTAACACTGGGTTGATCGGTATACTCTTCTTATTTACTGAGTTTCGGTAAATAGTTATACTACTTATCGATAATCAAGGAGAATAAGGACAGACAAGGAAAACTGACAGACAGTTATTCATTATAAGTATTTCATGGCATGCATCTTGTAGGGACTTAATAATCTGAGGTTTACTTGATTGGTGGTTGATGTTTGAAGGATAAATTTTTGAGGCCACTGATTCACCCCTACCCCCCCTACTCTCAATTATTACTAACAATTGGTATCAGAGCTTGTGTGCTTAGAAAGGATTATTTCAAGACCTAATTCAAGATCACAATATGAACAGATGAGATGTGCCCAAGTTAACAAAGACAACTTTGCTTCATGGAAAAGAAGGATAAGAATCCACTTATCAAGTATTGGTAATGATGTTACTCAATTCCTAGATACTAAATATGTGTTGCCTATAGGAGTATTGATAGTAGATCAATTTAGAGAGAAGCATGAACACAAATTCATGGTTATAGAGCTTTCTTCTTCACTCTCTGATGCTGAATTTGAAGATGTCAATGATTGCAAAACTGTAAAGAAGATGTGGAACAAACTGAAGCTTGTACATGGAGGTGATACAAATGTTCTAAGAGCCAAGGCAGAAATCCTTAGAGGAAAATTTGATGATCTCAGAATGAAAGAAGGAGAAAACATCACACAGTACAACACAAGAATAAAAGAAGTAGCCAATGCTATATGAGGAGTTGGAGGTACACTTGAAGAGGAGACAATGGTAAGTAAAATCTTAAGAACCTTACTACCTATATGTGCTATTAGAGTGTCTACCATTCAAGAAATGAGATCAGTAGAAAACAATACAGTTACTCTTGATATTTTAATTGGTAGACTGATTTAATTTGAGATGAATAACTTTGATAATAGTGTCTCACCAAACTAATTAGAGTCTGCATTTAATTCTTCTATGAGAATAAGAAAACCAAGTCATAGACACACATCTAGAAGAGATAGTGAAAGTGAAAGTGAAGAAGAATATCTAGATGAAATAGAAGCTCTTATGGCTAGAAGAATGCAGAGAGGCAAAGGTAAATACAAAGGCAAGTTACCACTTGTATGCTTTAATTTTAAAGAGATTGGACACTTTGATGCAAGATGTCCTAACAAAAGAAAAGGTGACAAAAGTAATGATAGATCTTTTGAGAAGAAATCTAATAGAGGTGATAACAAAGATTACAGAGGTTACCAAAAATCAGAAAGAAGAGATACCTGAGACTACAAGGACAAAGGCAAGAAGGCTAGTTACTTAGCTGCTTGCAAAGATGAAGATACTAACACCAAACCTGATGAAGACATCGAGATGGTATTTGTAGCTGTGAAGGATGATTCAGATGAATATGAAAGGTATGTAGAAACTGCACTCATATCTAAGGTTAGAAAGAATGACATCTGGATTATAGATAGTGGATGCACTCACCACATGACCAGTGACAAAGAAAATTTTAACACTTTTGAGTATTATAATGGTGGTATAGTAAGAATGGGTAATGATACACCTTGTCCAGTTGAAGGTAAAGGAACAATAATGTTGAATAACATGATTAAATGTGAAAATGCTTATTGGGTAAAAGGATTGAATTATAATCTGTTGAGTGTTTCTCAGCTGAATAATTTAGGACACAGAGTAGCATTTGAGAATAAGAAGGCAAAGATCTTCAATGAATCAATAAAACTGATTGGTACCGATGAATAGACTAAAGGTAACTTATTCTATCTAAATGATACTAACACCACTTGCTTAATGACTAGAAACAAAGACATATGGTTGTGGCACAAAATATTGTGTCATGTAAATTTTAACAACATGATGAAAATAAGCAGAAGGAGAAATGTAAGAGGCTTACCGATGATGACCAAGCCAGACAACATCATGTGCAAGAATTGTCAAAAAGGCAAAATGACTAAGTCTAGTTTCAAAAGTAAAACCCATACATCTAATGACATTCTAGAATTAGTCCATACTGATTTATTTGGACCAATGAGGACAAAGAGTTATTATGAAGATAGATATTTTATTCTCTTTGTTGATGATTACTCTAGAATGATGATAGTCATGTTTCTTAAAGATAAATCTGAAGCATTCAAGATGTTTAAATGGTATAAGGCTATGGTAGAGAAACAAAGTGGTAAGGATCTGAAATGTTTGAGACTAGATAGAGGAGGAGAATTTATATCAGATGAATTCACTAGTTTCTGTAATGAGCATGGTATAAAAGGATAGGTTTCTGCACCAAGAACACCACAGCAAATTGGGATTACTGAGAGAAGGAATAGATCAATAGTTGATTGTGCTAGAACACTGATTATAGAGAAAGGCATCACCCAAATCTTCTGGAGGGAAGCTATCAATACTTTTGTCTACACACTTAACATAGTACAATTGAAGGACACAAAGAAGACACCTTATGAGCTATGGTATGGTAAAACACCCAATGTAAGTTACTTAAAAATCTTTGGTAGTCAATGTTATGTCTTGAAGGATGATAGAAATGGAAAGCTTGACACCAAGAGTGATGAAGGTATTTTTCTAGGGTATTCTACCAAGAACAAAGGTTATAAATGTCTCATCAAGGCTTCTAACAAAATTGTTGAAAGTCCAAATGTAAAGATAGATGAATTTGCAGAAAAGAATGAGCTAGAAAGCACAAAATAACTAGAGGACTACAACAAGTTTTTATACTGTGAAGAACTCAAAACTCTACCTGAGCAACAGTGCTTAAATCTAGAATAACAGAATGTTGCAACTGACGGTCAGAATACTGCTACCGACGATCAGGATAATAATCAGAATAATGTGCAAGGTGATGGAGAACAGAATGAAGATCAAACTAATGATCAAGCTGATACACAAAGAGCTAAACATGTACTTGCAAGATATGTAAGAATAAACCATACAGAGATCCAGATCATAGGAGATAAGAAAGTTGGTACAAGAACAAGAAGTAAGTCTTTAAACTCAAATTGTTTGATTTGTGAGTTTGAGCCCAAATCTGTCAATGTTGCACTAGATAATGAGGAATGGATAAGTGCTATGAATGATGAGATTGAATATATTGAGAAGAACAAGACATGGTCACTTGTGCCAAGACCAGATGACAAGAATGTCATTGGTACAAAATGGATATTCAAGAATAAGCTGTACGAGAATGGAATAGTCACAAGAAACAAAGCAAGAATAGTATGCAAGGGGTATGCACAAGAAGGTGTAGACTATGGAGAGACCTTTGCACCCTTTGCTAGGATAGGAGTAATAATATTTCTTTCTTATGCTACATTCAAAGGATTCAAAGAATATCAAATGGGTGTCAAGTCAGCATTCCTAAATGGAATACTTGAATAAGACGTATACATTGAGCAACCAGAAGGGTTTGTTAATCTAGACAAGAGAAACATGGTATGTAGACTTCACAAAGCCTTGTATGAATGACTTCATTTCTATCTTATAAGTATTGGATTTGTAAGGACTAGTGAAAATAGTAATCTTTATTTGAAGGAAGATACTGATGCTAACACTTTGATTGTTAAAATATTTGTTGATGACATCATATTTGGAGGCAATGATAAGCTATACAATTCATTTTCTAATGAGATGAGTAAAGAGTTTGAGATGTCTATGTTTGGAGAGATCAAGTTCTTTCTTGGTCTACAGATCATTCAACAAAGTGAAGGTATTTTCATTACACAGTCCAAATACATCAAAGAGCTGTTGAAAATATTCAAGATGGAAGATTCCAAACCAGTTGGAACACCGATGGCTACTGGATGTAAGTTAACAAAGGAGGAAAATAAAATAGAGGTAAATCAAAATTTGTATAGATCAATGATTGGAAAACTCATGTATGTTGTACACACTAGACCAGATATTGCACATGCAGTAGGAATTGTTGCTATATTTTTTGCTAACCCATGGGAATCACATATGACTACTGTGAAAAGAATTCTAAAATATCTAAATATTACTGAGGAATTTGGCTTATGGTATAGAAGAGAAGGAAAATTTGAACTTAAGGTGTTTACTGATGTTGATTGGGCTGGAAATCTTGATAACCAAAAGAGCACAACTAGAGGAGCATTCTTACTTGTCACGTGGATCAACAATAAGCAAGGATGCATCTCTCATTCTACAACAAAAGCAGACTATGTTGCTACTACCGCAAATTGCTCAAATATTGCATGGATCAAATAGTTACTAGAAGGTATGAATATGAAGATCTTAGAACCAGTAATTATTTATTGTGATAACACCAATGCAATAAAAATTTCCAAGAATCTAGTCATGCATTCCAAGACTAAACACATTTTCATTAAGTATCATTACTTGAGAGAACAAGTTCAAGAAAAGGAGGTGATACTTGAGTATCTACAATCAAAAGAACAATTAGCTGATATCTTCATCAAGCCACTGCCCAAGGATACATTTGAGTACTCGATAAAGAGACTAGGGTTCAAACCCTTGTCTACCAGTCATTTATATGACTTAAGGCTACATCAGACTACATATTATCATAATATCACTCATGTTGATGCAAGAAAAAAAGATGAATCTTAGATATACATCTATATACAGCAAGGTATATATCAGAACCGAACACCAGAATATATTGTTATATTGCTAATGGATAAGGGAAATTCAAGGAATATATTATGGATTAAAAAAATGATTACTTGACATGAATGTCAGATATTTGTAAAATATTTGTTTGGCATTGCTGTCAAAGAGAGAGAGATTATCCATATTATCACATTCTTCTAAAAAAGGGAAAAATATTATCCATTATCAGATTACTCCAACAGGGAGAGATTATATCCAAAGGGAGAGACAGTTGTATAAAAGATTACACAAAGGGAGAGTTGCTGAAAAGAGAAAAAGACATCACGTAAGAGAGAATAGTAAAAGGAGAGAAATTGACACAAGAAGAGGACTCAACACATCAAAAGATAAAGAGCTGCAAGAATCAAATCTAAGCTAAAACAGAGCTTACCGGAGTTCAGACATTTATCAATTATCAAAAAAAAGGATTGGTAGTTTGATGAATCTCAACTGTTGTATTTCATATTATATTAGAAATAGTATAGTAGGATAATATAGTATGTTTCCATCAATTCCAAAGGGAGAGATTGATCATATGTAATTGATTGAATGTTTGATAATGTTAAGTTGAAGATAATGCAAAGCATTAAATCAATTAATGGTTTGTATTGTCATTGATGTCAACTTGATATCATCTGTACAGTCATGTACATAATGCCAAAGACTTTAGACAATCAATAGAACAAAGGTTATGCTTTTAGCAATGCATAAATGTCAAGTATTCACTAAGTGACAGATAACATCGACGGAGTGTACACCATCGGTAAAGCCAAAGAAGAAAATTCATAGTGATACCCAACAAGCAGAAGACAATGTTGTCCGATGAAGCAAAACCATAGGATGCCCGATGAGCTGAAAATAGAGTTGCCTGACGAGTAAAAATCTAATGATCCTCGATGGATGGAGACCCTGAAGCTAAGTGGAGTCATGTCGATGAAACTATCAGTTGTCATTGACAACTAACTGAAGAATTGACCGACAAAATAGAGAGTTTAAAAAATAAAAAAATATCTAGCTAGCAAGAGCTAAAGATAGACTTAACTAGTTTTCTTTGTTTTATTCGACCGGAGTTAAGTAATTGATTTAAAGAAGATTTGTATAGTTGTCAAGAAGATAACTATGAGATAAATCAGGAGTTATTCTTTAAATCAAATTGGCTGGATTTTTTTTCACGCCAAGAATCAAGAAACAAGAAACAGTGAATATCACGTCTATATAAGAGACAAGCTTAATTCATTTTCAAAGAACATTCATAGAAAAGGGATTAAGGGGAGTGAATAGAAAAGAGGATTTTGAAGAGAAACTGATGAAGAAGAACTTCATACAATCCTGATCAATAAAGCTAAAGGGGAGATAAAGAATTCTGCAGACACCGACGAACAGTGAAGCACAGCATCTCAAAGCATAAAGTGTGGAGCACAAAGAATTAAATTGATACATTGATCAGAGAGGTAATGTACTTAAATAGATCTAAAAATCTGCAATTCAAAGTTGTATTATAAATAGGTCATAGTGTTTCAGTTTAACCATTGAAGCATCAAGTCCCTTAATAGAGCGAGACTTAACAGTCTTCTATATATTGAGGTACATCCCAAGGAGTGCCAAAAAGGTTGATTCATGAAAGTAGCATTGGATTTGCTTGATACCTATTGACAGTCTAAGAAGGAGGTTGATTCAAGGATGGTAGAAATAGATGCCCGATACTAAGTGACAACCTCTATGTATAAAATCCTCTAACAAGGTCGCACTTAAAAGTGTGTTTGTAACCTTTAACAGGGTTGGCTCCTAACAGGGCTCACTTTAGAAGAGTGAAAATTTGGGGTACCGGTCCCAGTGTTTTTCCCTTAACAGGGTTTCCACGTTAAAAATTCATGTGTTATGTGTGTATGATTCATTTATTTATTGGTTTGTATCTGACATAGTTAACACTGGGTTGATCAGTATACTCTGCTTATTTATTGAGTATTGGTAAATAGTTATACTGCTTATTAGCAATCAAGGAACATAAGGATAGACAAGGAAAACCGACAGACAGTTATTCATTGTAAGTATTTCATGGCATGCATCTTGTAGGGACTTAATAATCTAAGGTTTACTTGATTGGTGGTTAATGTTTGAAGGATAAATTTTTGAGGCCATTGATTCACCCCCCTCCCCTCTCAATTATTACTAACACATTAATGAGAAGCTTTTGTCAGGAGGTATTCATTTTATTGTTGGGTTTCCAATTTTTGGTGGATTTTTTTTTTAGTGGTTGTTAGCATAATTAAACATTAACAAGTATGTAGGTCATTCTGTTTGGGACTAGTACATAACTACTTGTAACAGTTCATATTTCTTACCAGTACATAACAGTTCCATTCTCTCTTTGTATATATTCATTATATTTGATAAAAATAAATTCAAGTTTTCATCACTCACCAATATATGATATCAGAGTAGTGATGGGTTTCCTACATTCATAACTAACACCTCTTGTTAAAGCATATTCAAAGCCTATTATTTGAATAAGGATGTGAGGACAAAGAATTGAAGGCTCTCTAAGAGACTAAATGCCCTCTCTAGACAGGAAATCATTGATAGATAAGTTGTGTAGATATTTTTCAGGTACATGAGTAGAGAATAGATGAAATGAGAATGGAATCCAACTAATAATATTGGTACATTTATTTTTCTACCAATGTCTTTGACATCTGTCATCCTATAAAAGTATTTTTTTCTTTTTGAGATGGTTGTGTGAAGAGATTATGGAAATTTTTTCTAAATAATTTGAAGTGATATAGAAGATGCTTCAATTTCTACACATGTTGGAGTTTGTAGACCTAAAGAAAGATATACTTGAAATTCACACTTGTAACAGTGAGCCCAACTATCTAATGCTAATGAACATCTAGCTTAACCACTCGAGGATAATGAGAGTGATGTTAGGTAATATGGTGAGGAATGCAAAATTTTTAGAGGATTTGGTAGTGCTCACGGAAAGGTCCAAGTTATACAAAAAAAAATCATAACAGTGAGGTCGACGAAGTCCTATATGTACCTCCTTTTCATATTGGCACCCAAATAGTCAATGCAAAATTTTATGTGCTTTATTACAATAAATATCCATCAAAGTTGCCTCAAGATGGTGGTTGTAATTCTGATATTAGATTGAAAGATCAAGATACAAAAGAATATGCATCAAGTCACATATCCCTCTTAAGTATGGATATCTAAGTGATTTAGATGATACAAAAATATATCTGTGGATACTGGTAGACATGGTGCCAATAATAATTGGGTAATATGTAAAGGGAATAAAGAAATCTTTTAAAGTAACACAAATTAATTCTTCTAATGTATATTTGAATAGTAAGAGCTAACAAGGATCACACCTCAAGGTTGGTGGCACCGGAGGATGGAGGAACTTCCATCATCTCAATTCAACTTCTCGCTTTGGGATGGTATTATGCATAAGAAGCATTTTTGACATTTTTGGTTTTCTATCTTGTTTTTCTTTCTAATTCTGACAAACTTGAAGAATTCATGTCTTGTGAAGACTCATTTTGGAGATAGGTTTGATATTTGGTATTGCACTCAATATAGATTTTTTTCAGTGAGCTTTAGAGTATATGATGAATAATTATACCCTTTTGTAATCACTAGGCAATGATAGAGATCTATCGCATCTCTTAGGGATCATTGTTGAATAATTCAAGATTTTGTGATTCAAGATTTCAAGGCTTCGAGATTAAGAACACAGCTCAAAGGTACACCTTTTGAGGGTCAAGAGATCACTTGATGGAGCATTGCTTGGTTCAGGGGTTTGTACTTCTGAAGAAGATTTTCTCAAAATGTGTATTCATATTATGTAATAAACATGTTTTATTGTTTAAGCCTTAAGGGGGATCCCTAGGGAAAAGTAAATATGATCATTCATGATCAATGTATTTAGGGGGGAATGTTAGCATAATTATACATTGATAGTTATGAAGTTAAGTTTTTTTGTGACCAGTACATAACTGCTCATAATTGTTCCTATTTGTTATCAATACGTAAATACTTCATTCTCTCCTTGTACATATCCATTGTCTTTGATGAGAATAAATATCAAGTTTTCATCACTCGCCAACAGTTATTTTTTAGTACTTTGGTTTTCTTATAGAGGTCTTTGACTTGGAAATAGGGGCTATAGAAAGGAATTTATGAAGATCATATTTTATATTTTGTTTTTGTATAATAATTTTGGTATTGATAATATGAAGAGATGAATTATACTAATAAATTGTCTGGTTTATTTAAGACTTTTAATAGATTCTCTTTTTCTTATGCAATCTTGTTAGAACTATTTGTAGGGTGGAGACCATTTTGCATCAATTAAACTATTTTGAAATTATTAGAAAAATATATAATTGTAAAATTGTAATTGATGTATTAGTTCTATAAAATGGAAACTTCATAAAAATTAGTATGTTGTATATTTAAATAATATAAAAATTAATCCAATGAAAAAATATGTTTGAGAAAAAAAAAATTACTATGTTAATTAAAATATTTTGACTAAATATCTTCATTAAAAAAAAACATAGTTTAAAAGAACTATGAGTTTGAAAGATTAAATTAACTAATAATACCATGAACCATTTTAACATTCATGGTAAGATGTTTGTGTCTCTTTCATGAGATCAAAGGTCTAGTTTCCCCTTAGCCCATATGGTTTCAGTCATGTTAAAAAATTTATCCATACAGTTACAGTTTATAACGAGGTTGTATGATTCCAATAGTCTTAATTTTTTTAAACAATTCACATATTTAACTAGTTTGAAGATGGTGATTGTGGAGGCATTGTCTTACACCATTTTTATGCCTCATTATTTTTTTTTCTTACTTCTCTCCATTTATTTTCACATTTCTTACCTTTCCTCAATCCTTCTTTGTTCTTTTCAACCCTTACTTATTTCATGTGGTTGTGCCTTTTTATTCCTTCCTTGTCTCTTTATATAATATACATACATATAAAATATTTATTTTTTAATTAACCTTTTTAATGAGTAAATAGAAGGTGAGAGATTGCATCTTGTATTAAATGAAAAGATTATTTACATTAAATAGTACATTGATCCACTAAAATTTTATATATATATATATATATATATATATATATATATATATATATATATATATATATATATAGAGAGAGAGAGAGAGAGAGAGAGAGAGAGAGATGGATATATCGACATATATACATACATACATATGTTCAATTATAATAGGATTGTTTTGGAGAGTTCTTTTTGGGAGGCAAAATATTAAATTTGTTTTTACACAATACTTTTCATCATGTTTCATAGACTGTTATGCAAGTTTTTGTGTGTTGTAAAATTCAAATAATTGTTATAAGTTTTTTGTGAATTGCTTTGTGAATTTTTTTTACTATGTGTTTGGACAAATCCCTACACGAGACTGGTCCCAGACCTTAGCTAGTTGGTTTTTGGAGAAAAAGAAGGGAAGGTATGAAGAAAGATCACACTTGATTATATTTCTTATGGGAAGCTAGAGTTTGAGAGGTAGCCTCACTTGATCATTCCCCCCTCCAATGAAATTTGATTGTAATATGTAGTTGTGGTATGCTGAGAATGTAGCATTTTATGGATTCTTCTCCTTCTAGGAGGGTGTTGTGTCATATTTACACTCATGTCTACTCATAGTTCGGGTAGAATGCAAGCATTGAGTCAAGCTAATTCTTATTTTAATGGGTGTAATCATGGTGTTTTTGTAAAGTGGGTAAGGGTCTGTATATGTGCTAGTAAGGGACAAGTTGTCTGGGTCGTTAGGTGATCTCCTTAGGCTCGGGGATTGGCTAGGATCCCAGGATGCCATATGGCTGGGTGGTGATTAAATTCTCACCATTGGCCTTTTCTCAGTTGTAGGTATAGTCTGAAAATCTTACAAAACATGTTTGAATCATGGTGGGCATTTAAAAGAAAGAAGTTAAAGACTAGTTGGGATCACACAATACTTGTGCACAAAAGCATTAAGCCAGATTGTTCATGTTGTCTATTTCTTACATTTCCAAGTGATGTAATAGGACGCGCTTGAAAAAATTAAAGCTTGAACCAGGGCTATAATCTATAATTTTACTTCTCTATTGAGCTACTACTGTCATTTACACAAAGAATTGTATGAGTGTTCGGGTTTGCAATGTCCAACATATGAAAAAGGAATTAGAAATGAAATGATAAACATATGAAAAAGTTATTATATTAAATTTTAATTTATTTATGATATTTTAATTTTTAATTAAATATTTTTACAATTATAAAATTTACACTAATTACACTCTAACCCGAACTTCATACCCCATTTTATCCTAACCTTAATTGGAAATATGCTTGCCCCAAACATCATTCAAAAACCACCTACATAAAAAAAATTCAAATATGAAGGACCAAAAATACAAACTTTTAATTCCATATTAAATGTTCCATTAATTAAGAATATTATATTTACAAATGTTTTTTATTACAAAAAGGACATATCTTATAAATTATTTATATTTTATGATCAAAAGTACTTTTTATTGTTTAATCAATTTATTTTGAAAATATCTTTAATTAATATCAAAATTAAAAAATTATTTACAAAACATAAGTTTCTTTTTAAATAACTTATAGAAGTGATAATATATTTATATAATTTGGTAGCAATATTCGATGGCTCTGCTCTGGTGCTCCAAACTGCAATTTTGCATGATTGATTCTTTGGAAAACTAGATCCATTTTTTCTCACATACTAAATATGCAAGTGCAAAGCCTTTGTTCTCCGAAATGAGGGAATCCTTTTTTTGCACTGACCTCCCCTCCATTTCCCAGGAAGTGATTCTGAGACTACTGTTCTCTTCCCCTAGGGCTTCTCCTAGGGCTTTTCCTCAGGAGAGTTACAGTCTGGTTAAATCGGCTCCATGGGTTTCGGCTCACCAGTAAAATGCCAAGCGAGCTTGAAGGTTTCTCTCTTCTTCGGCTCGAAGTAATGTCCCCCCTCGCAATTCCTCATTCATAATACCCATCAAAAATAGGTTTTCTAAACTTTGTTCATCGGATTCTAACCATTTTCTGGGTTCTCCCTTGTATTCCCCCCCTCATAAATGGCCTGGTGCCCTTAGCATGCATGAAGCCACTCCTAGGGTTTTGCGGCCCCTCCCCCCTAAGTCTTCAGCGCTTTCACATAAGCATGGTAAACTGTATCCATCTTCATCCTTACTTTATTCTCCTCCTCATCACAGAGGTTGCATTAAGGCCCAAGAGAGGAAGCATAGGAGCATAGGGTTACCCTCAAAAGACACCTATACACCCCCACACCGAAGAAAGGATTCATTTACCAAATTTGTACCTATTATTGAATCTTTATCTTTAGAAATTACTGATGGTTTGATAGAAAAAACACAAGAATTGTGTGACTCCTTGGGGGTTTTTTGCACATGGAATGGAGTGGGTTTCTCGTCTGACATAATCGCACCATGGCTAGAAAAATAGCTGAATTTCAAGGTAAGTATCATTCTTTTGTCTGAAAACTTTCTCTTCATGATGTGTAATAATCTAGATCTTAAACAAAACATCCTTAGGGTAGTATGCCCTAACTATAAAGGTATAAAATTTTTAGTGTTTGATTGGTCTCTACTTTTTGATCCTACAAAATTAACTAATTTTCAAGTTGAAAGATTTGTTTGGCTAAAAAATATGTCAGTGGAATTCCAGAACGATGAACTTTTAAGGAAAATTGGAAACCTTTATGGAAAATTTGTAGGCTTTGTAGATAAATAGATCTTAGATATTGAAACAGTGATCATTGTTAGGAAGGACTTAACAAAAAAAAATTTAACACCTATAGAAATTAAATGAAAAACACTAATTCACAGAATAAACCCAATTATTATGCACAATAATTTGGACAAACTTGGCACATGTCCTAAATCTGCCAATCCATTGCTTGGGAATTACCCTCGACATAAATCAGGTGATGGTAACCAAAGTGAACCCTATATCCAAAATGTGTCCTTTTTTAAGGATAAAGGGGCTTCTTAATCTCATCCCCGATTCCCAGTGATTAGATTCAAGACTAAAATGACATAGAAATCTCTCTCCACAGCTTATCCCTAGGTGTGGTTCCTAAATCCCTTAGCTCAAATGCACAATGTTGCTTTTCCACTACCCAATCCCCTTCCCGACAGACTCCCAGAACATCTAATATGGTTCTCCTAAATTTTGATAAGGTAGGGAAACGCCTCCGTCTAAGTCCCCAAACAAAATTGCACACAAAGATTGGATTGAATATGTCATCTGGAAAGGATAGGAATGTATTGCACATATTTGCTCCCTCCGATAATTCACTTATGCAAAATAATGTATTTGGTAAAGATAGATAGGATTTGCTTCTAGGAGAAAGGATTAACAGCAAGGATAACATTCAAGAAAATTATAACTGGTAGGGCTCAAAATCTCAGGGGATATGGGTTTCCTCTCCAATCCAATCACTCTTGGATAGAAAAACAACTTTTTCAGAACTGTTAGGAGATACTAATATTCTGTCAGAGGGGGGCCCTAACAGAATTGGTGGTATATGCCCCTCTAATTTTGTGCCTGGTTTGGGGCCTCTATCGGTGGGAGACAAAAATATAGGTGATTCCTCTCTTTGTTTATATGAGAATGGTTTGGTGCTACTACCCGAGGGAGCCAAGTTTGGTTCTCCTCTGGTGGTTGGCCAGATTAGTGAGGTTCCTTCAGATTTAGTTTCCAAGGTGCCTGAGTTGCCGCCAAATTTTGGGCTCTCAATGGAAGGTATATTAGACGGGTCACAGATTAATCTTCAATCAATCTCTAAAGATTAGGGGATGACATCTAATTAGTATGACCAAACAGAGAAAGAGGTAAAATTCATCATTGATTTTGTTGGTGACACCCTTCCTGATGAACTCCTTGATAGTTTTATAGATGAAATATGTGATAAAGAGGAATTGTTACTACAGGGGTCACTTCTTATCAAAGGCATTGAGGAGATGCAAATTGTAGATGATTCGGTGACCATGGCTAACATTTTGGTTGAAATAGATAATTTAGAAACTAAAGATCCAGAGTCCTATGGAATTGCCTGCACATAGATTAGTAGAGAGACCCCAGACTGTGGTCAGATCCCAGAAATGAGGGGTAGGAAGTCTAATGGGGAACTTAGGATTAGAGATGGAGAAGCATCGGGTCAAGTAAAAATTATGACTCTCTTTAATGTTGGGAAGGGGTAGGGCCTTCCCAAGGGCCGGATATGATCATCCTATCATAGAATGTTAGGGGTTTAAATCCCCCTAACAAGCAGTGGATTCTTCACCACTGTATAAATAGCACTAAGGCAGATTTAGTATTAATTCAAGAGACAAAGATGTGCAAGGAGGAAATAGTTACTTTTAATAAGAAACTTGGATTTAGAAACCTAGAAGAGTCACAGGCTATAGGGGATTTCGAGGGTCTAGCAATTATCTGGGATCCTAGATCCATCTCCTTCCTTATCTTGGAAAAACACCAAAATTGGATGGCTAGTCAGGTAAGGAATTTTAGAAATAACCTGGTTTTCAATCTTATAAATGTGTATGGTCCTACACAATCAAAAGATAAACTCCTAGTCTGGATAGAGATTGAAACCTTCCTTGGTGCTCACCCTAACCAACTAAGCTTGATTGGGGGATATTTTAACACCATCACTAAGCTCTTTGAGAAGAGAGGGGGTAGCTCTAAACTACCTCAGGTTGCTAATGATTTTAATGATTGGGTCTCTAGAAACTCACTACTGGAAATTCATACAGAGGATAATGCCTTCACATGGAACAGCAAGAGGAAAAACTTTTGTAATATTGCAAAAAAGCTTGACAAATTCTATATCCACAAGATCTTGACTAAGGTTAATGAAACCTTTAATGCACAAGTACTCCCCATTTCTGGCTCAAACCATTACCCTATCAAGTTACAAATTGTTGCTGACTCTAGGCCAAAGAATTGTCCTTTTAAATTTGAATAGATGTGGCTCAAAGATGAGAACCTCCTTGATCTCATGAAAAATTGGTGGGGGGAAGCTTAGGTCTCTAGGTCAAAAATGTATATAGTATCTAGAAAACATAAGATTATCAAAAGAAAACTACTAGAATGGAATTTAGAGAAATTTGATAATATTTTTAAGAAAAAATTGGCTTTAGAGGAAAAACTGAAGGAGGTAAACTCACAGGTGATTAGCTCTAGAATGGATGAGACTTTATACCTTGAAGAGAAGTCCCTCCTCTCTTAATATGAAGATATATTTTCCAAAGAAGAGATCTTCTGGTGACAAAAATCTAGGGAATCATGGTTAGAAGCAAGAGACAGAAACACAAAATTCTTTCAAAATAGTACTAAACAGAGAAGAGTAACAAATAGAATCATAGGGATAAGGACAGAGGAAGGGAAGGATCTCCAACAACCTTAAGAGATAGTGGATGAAACAATTAAATATTTTAAGAATATATTGAATAACATAGGATCCTCTAATCTATGCGAACAGAATAAGATGCTCAAACATATCCCAAAAATTGTTACAGCCCAACACAACAAAATTTTATTGAAAAATTTTACAACTAACGAAGTAAAGGATGCCTTAATATGTATGAACCCTAAAAAATCACCAGGGCCAGATGGTTTCCCAACTACCTTCTATCAAAAATGATGGAATTTCATAGGAAAGGAGGTTACAAAGGCACTAGAAGGGGTTAGAAACTCTAGTAAAATCCTGAAAGAGGTTAACAATACTTTTCTAACCCTTATTCCAAAAAAGGATAAACCAGAAACTCTTAATGATTATAGACCAATAGCACTCTGCAATACTTTATACAAACTACTTTCTAAAACTTTAACTAATAGGATCCAAAAAATCTTACCCTTGTTAATTAGTGAGGAACAAATTGGCTTTGTTCCTAGTCATTCAATATATGATGGAATTATTATAGCTCAGGAAGCTATTCATTCAATTCAAAACAATAAATCTCCTTGTATGCTGATAAAACTAGACATTAAAAAAAGCATATGAAAAAGTTGATTGGAGATTTCTGTGTAAATGTTTGGAAGCCTTTGGATTTGCAAAAAGTTTGATTAACCTCATCTATGAAAGTATTTCTAAGCCTATGTTCTCTATCCTGATGAATGGCACTCCAGAAGGTTTCTTTGAAATATCTAGAGGAATCCGACAAGGGGACCCTTTGTCCCCATATCTCTTCACCATTATGGTTGAAGCCTTGGGGAGGGATATACATTCATAATAAATTGAAGGAAATATCAAATGTATTATGATATCCAGTAGTATGGAACCAACTACACATCAACAATTTGTTGATGATACCATGCTTTATGGAGCCAGCAAAGAAGGTGAAGCTAAAATGATAAAATATGTCCTTGATTCTTACACAGCTGCCTTAGGGAAAGAAATCAATGAAATCAAATCTGAAGTATTTTTCTTTAATAAACCTTATAAGCTATCTCAGCAAATCAATAAAATTCTAAAATTTAATCCTGGAAGTCTCCCCTGCAAATACCTTGGTTTACCCTTAGACAAGGGAACAAGAACAACCTCTCTCTGGAACCCAACAATAGAAAAAATAAAAATAAAAATGAACTCTTGGAAAGGAAAATGGTGCTCTACAGCTGGCCGAGCCACAATGGTAAAATCAGTCTTGGCCTCTATGCCAATCTACCAATTAGCATGTATTAATCTCCCTGCTAAAAAAAGAAAGAATTAAATAAACACCTAAGAAATTTATGTTGGCAAGGAACGAGTGATGTAAATAAATATCCATTGATTGCATGGGACAAAGTTTTCTATCCAAAAGATGAAGGGGGAGCGAGTATTAAAAACATTGGGGATCAAGGAAAGGCGTTAGGAGCTAAATTAGTTTGGCGTATTTATAGGAATTCACAAGCTAAGTGGGCACAAATTTTAATATCAAAATACTTAATTGATAATAACCCAATAAATATATTTAGGGAATAGAATCTGCCTAGAGGCTCTAAAATCTAGAATTTTATGTTAGATTATCACCAGACTATTTCTAGTAAACTCACCTAGAACCTAAGAACTGGGGAAGATGCTCTCTTTTGGGAAAATTCATGGGGAGGGTTTGAAACTTTGGATAAACTACATCTAATCAGGTCCAGGAATATACTAGAAACCTCTCTGGGCTACTTTGTTAAAGATTACATTAAAAAATAAACTAATGGTACAGGTTGGGAATGGGAAGACTGTTCTACTTTCAACTTACCTAGGGATTAATTTTATCTCCTTTTTGAGGCATTAAAAAAGAGACATATAATTCTCAATGGTAGAATGGACACCTTGGTATGGGATGGGGCCAATAATGGAGAATATAACTCGAAGGATGGCTATATTGCAATAAGAAGCAAAAAACTCAAGCCAAAGACATATATACCAACAAATCTTTGCTGGAGCAAATACTGTCTGTTAGAATACTTCAGGGATAACTAAGAGGGGGGGTTGAATCAGTTAGCAGAAACTTTATCTTTTTCTTATACTTATTAATCTAGATTGATACAAAGTAAATGCACATTCAGATAACACATTACAAAACACACAATTTGATTACGGGGAAACCAAATGGTAAAAACTCCGGTGGGAATTAGCACCCACAAAGAACTATACTAGTTTATAGTAATCCTTGTTAAAAGAACATTCAATCTTGTTAGGAGTTGTTCATTAAAATGCAGTAGTATAGTGACCTAGTTAAGGGTCTGACCCTATTAGGAGTCTTTTACAATAACCCTATTAGGGGTGGTGGACTCACTGTCCAAGTGGTGAAGGCTACAACCTTCTGGAGATTTGATACACACTGTATCAACAAGGTGAACTGTTGTTTGTGACACTGCTTGTTTGATCAGTTCCTTTTGTGCACCGATGCTTTAACCTCTTGTAAAGAACTACAAAAATCTTCTTTGTGTTCTGAAAGCTTTCTACTTCAATGTCTATATTATCAACATATGATAAATATAGCTCTGCTACTTTAACACTCTGTAGTATTTTTCTTATCTCTGGCTTTCGCAACTCTTCTTATCACAAATGACCTTCTATAAGTACATTCTCAAAGTATGAGATCATGGGACCTGTAAGACAAATCTTCATAACATCCTTGTCAGCTCTACTAAGCGCGCAAGCATAATTACAACCACGCAAGTATAAACTGAATAGACGCATCGCTTCACTAAGTCAGCTTCACCAATTTAACCATAACTTTGTAATCTTCTTGAAACATGTTTGGCGCCTTTGGATTAATATCACCAACTCATAACTAATCATGAATATACACACGCATACCCTAAAGATAGGTGCAACTCAAGAATATGTCACATATGTCAGTCTTAAACCGTTATACTCCTAGAACTGTAACTGTCAATAATAGAATTACATATCTTTACTGAAACCTCATATCTGGGTCTGTGTGTATGAACATAGCATAATAAACATGTCAAAAACATGTATCTATCCATGCAAGTCTTCATGTCATCATATGGATAAGTACATACAGAAGTACTACTGTGTATTATATATTGTCATCAATGACAAACATACAATCATTCAACTATTCAGAATCAAATCTCCAACAATCTCCCCCTTTGGCATTGATGGCAACATATGATAAAAACAACTTTTATTCATGGTGTCTTCTTTCTTTTACAATATTCTCAATATCCTCATCAAAGATTCATCTACACTGCTGCAGTTACATAGACTGTGTTTTATATGTATACTCCCCCAGAGTATAAGCTCCTTGCATGTGT
>MU227859.1:3269099-3286351 GCA_018584345.1 Thuja plicata | reverse complement strand
ATTAAAATGAAATCCACACAATATAATTATCATCATAACATAGTATCTCGAGTCTCTGTCAGGATAATCAAAAAGTGTGTCAATATACCAAAATATAAAGTATCAAAGTGTGAATGAATCAGTAACGTTATGGTGGGTCGGGGTGAGGCCTCACATGGAGTTAGGCTTCTATACTATGCTATCAAGTTAGGGTTTATGCATTTGGGTTTAGTGATATTTTTTATGTCATGTAAGAGGGTTGGGAGAGTGTATTAAGAGATGTATTTTTCATCTGCCAACTTAAGGAGGCTAAACTTATGGCTTGATTTGGGGTATTTGTTAGACCTTAAGGTTTAATGATTCTTGCTATTGTAGAGGAATTTTGGAGGGAAATGTCTTTCGAAGTTAAGCCATGAGGGCTATATAGTGGATCCCTTGCTTCATGTTTAGGGGTTCAAGGTTTTAGAAAGGAAAGCTTTTAGTGAACTTTCTTGTTCCTATAGCCTTTTTATGCATTTTGTATCCATTGGGTTGGAGATTCTGGAGATAGGGCATATAGTGAACTTCTTCTTCCTAGATGTTTTGGAGACCATTTTTTAATCTATTATGTCAAATTTTTTGGAGTATAATAAAGTAGACATTTCATTCTTTTTCTATATGCTTTTGAGTTTGGGTTTCACATCCTATTTTCATCTTGTCTTAAAAGTGTTTTATTAAATTGATATCTAAAAGAAGTGAGTTTTATATTCCTTCCATAGGTAGTAAACAATTCAAAGCCTTTTAAGAAATCTATATGTTTTCTGATTAGTCAAGCTATTCATGGTTCAACCCTAGTAGTAATATTTGGTTAGCCTATATGTTGATCAGAGATCCAAAGTACCAAGCTTAAGCATATAAGTTAGGGTTTCCTGCATAATTATCTAAAGAAAGTTTAACCTCAATTTTGGTGTATCACCTCACTTTTAATTCTAGTTTTTTTTGAAAAATCTTCCTTTTTCCCTTTTCTCCATTAAGTTATCAATCAGAAGGTGATATCCCATATCAAATAGGAACCGGCCTAGAATCTGAAGACTCCTTCTCAATCATAGTCCACCCACAGCTAGAGAAGGTTTCCATTGTTAGGATAGGATATTCTCAAAGCCCCAATGCCTAAGTTGGGGTGATAATTCTAAACCTTAACAATTTTTGGCACACCCGGTGGGACTCTTTGTGATACATGAACCGAATCCAAACAAGGAGTGGAAAATATTTTGAGTATTTACAGTTATCAGATACCGGGAGAGGGAGAACTTTACAGAGAGAGCCTAGAGGTCCAAAAGAGCTCTCCTTCTAGACTGTAGCAAGGGGTAGAAAGCCAAGAAGGCCAAGGAAAAGAAGATCTAAGATAAGTTCAGCTCCTCCCACTTACTATGCTGATTTACCAAATTCTGATCAAGAATCTTCATAAAGTCCTCTAGCACATCAATTTCAAGTTGTTCTTGAGTCATCATCAGAAGAGGAACTACCTGAAGTTGCATATTTTTTTGTAGAAGCACCAGCAATTTCTAGAAGATTTCCTTTTGTCCCATTTGATCAAGGCATTCCTTTAAGGATTGCAAATCACAACAACATACCATTGGTAACATTGAAGGGATTGCCATCTTTCACGGCAGAATGACAAACAATAGCCATTGAGCACATCAGAGATATTTCTTCTCTTTGCAATGTCCATCACATCATGGAGGAGGATGTGGCTTTGAAGTTACTAGCTACATCATTGAAGGGAAAAGCATTGGAATGGTTCTGGACTCTCCGGGTTGGATCAATTGCTACTTGGGATGCACTAGGTGAGGGATTATCTAAATTTTTTGAAGATAAATCTGACAATATTTCTTTGGTGGAACAACTGAATACTATCAAAAGGGCTCCACAAGAGGAGATGAATGATTTCAATCTCAGATTTTAGAAGACTTGGAATAGGATCTCAGACATGGTAAGACCTTCTACTAAATATGCATTTTTGTATTTTCTTAATAGCCTGAATAGTGATATTTCAGTGATGATCCAATCCATGGGGGGAATTCTTTACCTCAATCTTTTGAGATTGCAATTAGCTCAGAGAATAGTCTCATTCAGGCAGGGAAGATAGCTCCTAGGCCTCCAATGCCTTACTTTCCTAACATCCAATCCAATATGTCATTAGTTGTTCCACCTTTGGCTCCATTTCCATCTTATAAGAGTGAAGAGATAATGCCTGCTACCCCTTCTAATGAGTTGCAAAGTATTAAAGATAGCCAACAAAAAATTGAGAGTTTACTCCAAACTTTTGGAAGTGAGTTAGTAAACCTGAAAAGGAAGAAAAGAAATCCAATAGCCCATACCCCAAACTAGTTTTCTAGTTCTTCATCCCATCAGCCTACTCACCCCACTTACCAAAGTGGCAAGCAACAATACCAAGGAAATAACACTGCAAATAGGCAAAATTGGAATCAAAGGCCCTATAGACCTTATAATCCTGCACCCCTTAATGTTGTTAGGGATATTGTCCCTAACCAAAATAATCTTGTTACTGATTATGAATGGTTCTATCCTTGTAATGAATCCCATAATCAGTCTAAGTGCACTAATGGAGTGCTTAATCAAGCCATAATGGTTCAAAATGTAATTGATTCATGACCTACTGCATCCACTAATGAGACTCAACAACACCCTGATCTGACTACTCCAGAAAATTCATTTCTTAATTGGAAAGAGGAAGAGTTTTGTGGAGTAAGTGATGATTCACCTATATCAGCAAACACAAGATCCAAGAAGAGAGCTCTAGAATCAGAGAAATCAGCTGATAGGTTTGCTGCCACAACTCAATCACCACTCATTCCTCCAGTTTCTATTCTAAAGGGGCCTCCTACTTTTGCAAAAAAAGAAACACAACATCAAAGGCAAGCAGGCAGACTAGACCATTGTTAAATCACCTCAGAAGGTACAATTTCTTGTTCCCTATAATATTGTTGATAATATGAAGAAGATGAATGTTTCTATTTCTATGTTGGACTCATTAGCTATTCCAAGACAAGTTGATTTATTGAAAGAAGAGATGTCAAAAGGGACAGAAAGTTCACATAAAGCTGTTCAACACCCTCCAAAAGTGGTTATGGCCAATTTAGAGCCCTCAAAAGTTCATGATGAAGTGGTTAAAGAAGAAAAGAATTTTTTTAGAGTGCAGCAACTGGTAGCACAAATGAGTAAGAAGACTACATATTTGAAGCAACCAGCAGTGATAGTTGGTAAAGGACCAGAAAATATGCAAAAGATGACAGAAAAGGAAGGTAAAAAATTTGCAAATAGTAAGATTCCTCCTTTTTATGTTTATTTGATCATTGGAAACAAGTTGGTGCATAATTGTATGGTTGAAGGTGGTGAAACTAGCACTGTCATGCCAAAGAAGATAGCTGATTTGTTGGATTTAAAGTATGAACCTCTTGAGAAAGGAGTTTTCCAGCTAGCTGGTTCTTCAGTCAAGACCATAGGTGTTGTTAAAAATGCAAGTTTGACCTAACACTCATGTCCAAACTTCTCCATTTCCCAAGATATTTTTGTCATAGTTCTGCCATCTTACTTTGCCCTATGTTTATCAAGAGACTTCACACCCAAAATAGATGGATACTTCTCATCAGATAGGTCTCACCTATATTTTAGAACTAGATATGGTGCTAAGGTGACCAAAAAGTCAGATTTATGGGCAAAAGATCACATAGAGCCTTATAATCATAGTCCCATAAATGCAAGTTGTGTGATCATGGATCCAGATGAAATCAGTGATAGTTTAGCTTATAACACACAAACTAAGGAATATCCTGATATTGTGTTGCATGAATGGGCTACCAGAGATGATCAAGATGATGATGTGTTTGATGCTAGTTTTGGTAACTATGTGATGTTAGAATCTAGTTCAATTGTGCCTAATCTAATTAAAGATCAGTGTTTTGAATCTGAATTATCTAACCAGTTAGAGGACTTATATTTTGATGGATCTAAGAGAAAAGATGGTGTTGGTGCAGGGGTTATGTTAATTTCACCTGATGGTGATAAATTTTATGTTGCATATAAACTATCTTTTCCATTTTGTAATAATATAGCTGAATATGAGAGTCTGATCCAGGGATTAGAATGGGCAAGGAAAATGGGAATCAAGTACTTAAGGGCATTTGGGGACAGTAAGTTGATAATAAAGTAGGTGAGAGGTATCTATAATATTAAAAATGATCTTTTGAAGCTGTATAAATCTAGAGTTTCTGATATTTGGATAATTTTGATGCATTTAGCCTCATTTCTATACCTAGAAGAAAAAATATGTATGCTGATAGGTTGGCTGGTATTGGTGCTCATGTTTTAATTATTGAAAACAAAGGACAAATTTTAAATCATTCATATGTTAAAATTATTGTAATGCCATCTATCTCGAACAATGATATTAATTGGCAGGTGTTTAATACTGATGAACATATTTTAAGCTTTATGACTGAAACAAAAGGCTTTTCAGCTTCTAAAAATGATAAATTCAGTCAACAAATGGAAAATCAAATCATTCAGCTAAAGACTAATAAGATTCCAAGGGGATCAGTTAGCTTAGAGTCATCTTTCAACTCTGACAATCAATTCAGAAAGAACAAAACTAGCTTACTGATCATGAAAGATCACTGTGAAGTAGAGATATTCAAGGAAAAATACTTGAAGGTTGGCAACATTAATTCCCCTGAAGAAAATAAAATGATTATTGATTTGTTTAGGGAATATAATGATGTGGTTGCATGGGATTATGCTGACTTAAAAGGATTTGATCCTCAATTAACTCATCATACCATAGAATTAGAGAAAAATGCCAAGCCCATTAGACAAAGGAAAAGGCCTATCAAACCCAAACTAGAACCTTTAATGCTGAAAGAATTGAATAAGCTTATAAATGGTGATATCATATTCCCTATCAAGCATACCTCTTGGGTTTCAAATCTTGTTCCTATGACGAAGAAGAACGGAGAGGTAAGACTTTGTGTAAATTTTAGAGACCTCAATAGGGCATCTCTAAAAGATAGGCACCCTCTTCCTTCTATGGAATAGATCCTACAATACATCTCAAGTTCTGAGAGATTTTCCCTTCTTGATGGTTATCCTGGTTATAACCAACTTTTAGTTAAAGAATATGATCAGTTTAAAATAGCCTTTACAACTAAATGGGGTACAATGGCTTACAGGAGAATGTCATTTGGTTTGTCAAATGCAGAGGCCACTTTTCAAAAAGAAATGGACATGGCTTTCAATAATTTAATGTATAAGTTTGTTCTGGTATACCTAGATGATGTTACAATCTATAGAAAAATTGTAGACCAGCACATAGATCATTTGAGACAGATATTGCAGAGATGTAGAAAATTTGGAATTTCTCTTAACCAAAAGAAATCTATTTTTGCAGTTCATGAAGGTAAACTTCTAGGATATCATGTGTCTAAGGATGGTACAACTATTGACCCTGGGAGAATTCTTGCAATTCTAGAACTTTCCTTGCCTAAACACAAGAAAGGATTGTAGAGTTTTATTGTGAGAATAAATTTTGTTAGAATGTTTATCCCTGATATTGCAAACCTGTTGAAACCACTGATTGATATGCTTAAGAAGGATATTTCTTTCAGATGGACAGATGAGGGAAAGAAGAATTTTGAATTGATAAAATAGGCTTTGTCTTCAGCCCCTACTCCTCTTAATCCTGATTTTACTAAAGGCTTTATTCTATATGCTTATAGTGTTTTTGATACTATTTCAGCAATGTTGGTTCAAAAGAATGAAGAAAAATAGGAGCAACCAGTTGCATTTTTTAGCAAAGGTATGGATAATTATGAGAAAAGATACAGCTTTGTAGAAAAACATGTGCTAGCTTTTATAAAAGCCCTAAAAAAATTTAAGCATTTGATTGCTAAGAACAGGATACACTTAATGTTTGCACATTGTAGCATTAAAGAGTTTTTGCTAAATAAAGATGTTAATGAAAAGAGGGCAGGGTGGATAACAAGGGTCATGGAGTATGATGTGAAAATCCATGCGACCAAGCTGGTTAGAGGAAAAGGCTTATATGATCAAATGACAAAAGGAGAAGATAAATTTGAAGCCACTGAAGAGGCTCTTTTGCCCCAAGGTAATTCTGTACTAATCAATGATTTAGTATCTTGGTTATCAGATATGACTAGATTTCTGCAAACTGGTCAATGTCCAATGAATCTTGATAGAGCCAAAAGGAGATACTTAAGGTTACAATCTATTCCTTATGTTCTAATTGATAATATTATTTATAGGAAATATTTTTCTGGTATTCTTCTTAAGTGCATAGACTATGTTGATCAAAGCAAGATTCTATCTGAATTCCATGATGGGTCTTGTGGGGGGCATTTCAGCCCTAAAACTACAGCATGGAAAATTTTAAGAGCTAGCTATTATTGGCTAGATTTGTTCAAAGATTCCCATTCATGGGCAAGAAAATGCCAAAACTGTGCTATGTTTGGGGGACAATAAAGGTTGGCAGTATTTCCATTAAAGCCAATCATTGTAGATCAGTCATTCAATAAATGGGGAGTGGAATTTATAGGTCCAATAAATCCAAATTCTAGTGTAGGACATAAGTGGATCTTAACTACCACAGACTATTTCACCAGATGGATTGAGGCTATTGCACTGAAGGAATCTACTGGAGCAGTTGTTTTAAAATTCTATGATGATATTGTAACAAGGTTTGGAGTCCCTCAGTCAATAGTGTTAGATAATGTTCTAGCTTTTGTTGGGTCAGCTATAATAGAGTGGGCTATCAAGAGTGGAATTTATTTGAATACTTCTTATAATTATTACCCACAGGGTAATGGTCTTGCAAAATCTACCAATAAGAACCTGATTAGGATCTGTTGGTGCTATTTCCTACTTAAGTAGTGCCCTATAATTTTCTTAGGGTCTCTTGTCATTGATAATGTCTAGGGCTTTGAAACCAAGTTGCAGAGTGTTCTTATGCCTCTGCAAAGTTCCTCAAACCCTTAACCTAATTTAAAATGATCATAAATGACTAAAAAACCCTTATTTCCTTGGCCAATTCTATTTTCATGTTACTTTTTTGGTCACTTAAGTCATGTTAAGTCATGTGTCCATGTTGAATGGGTTACTTCTTGCCAAAAGATTGTATCATCCTAACCGCTTTAATAATTCCTAAGTCCCACTATGTAAAGCCCCTTTTACATCGTCACCCTATGTATTGAGTAAGTCAGAAAAGATCAGACGGTGTGCTTAAATGCTTAAAAGAAAGATGCACGACATCTAGCGGTTAAGAAAATAAGCGGTGATGACACGTGTCCTTGGTGGGGTCAAGCATGTTGAGAGAGTCCTTAGTTAAAAGGTGAGAAACTATGAAAAGATTAGACAGCGCACTTAAATGCTTAAAGAGAACATGCTCGACATCTAATGGTTAAGAAATTAAGTGGAAATGATGCGTGTCCTTGGTGGGGCTAGACAGTTGTAAAGGTATTCTATTAAGTAGTGCACAAGTTTGAAAAGATCGAATGGCCCGCTTAATCACTTAAAAGAGAAGGGCACGGAATCTAATGAGTAAGAAATTAAGTGATGGTGACACCTGTCCAAGGAAGAATGTGGGTCCATTCATAGATGAGTTAATAGGTGTTAAAGCCTGAAAAGATCTGACAGTCGGTTTAATCGCTTATACTCAAGATGCTCGACATCTAAAGAGTAAGTGATTAAGTGGTGATGACATCTGGTAGTTGGTGGGCCTAGGCATTTAGAGCTGACAAGAGTTTAAGCTTCAGTTAAGTTTTTCTACATCTGAAGGCTCGCTTAATCGCTTAAAGAGAACATGTTCGACATCTAATGAGTAAGTGATTAAGTGGTGGTGACACATGTCCTCAGTCGACAGTTGTTTTTGGAAAAATAAAATAGCTGTCAGATGCGAAGAATGATGTCCAGAATCGATGGTCCAAATTCAAAGTTGATGAAACAAGTTGCAGAGTCATTAAGCCACAAAATTGAAGCTTTTGGATTAATTGCAGAACGTGTGACATCTCCAGTCGAATTCAATACTGATTTGACTGAGGCCATAAAATTGAATAAGCCAACTACAGCCTCAATAATTCACCAAAACAATCTGAGCAAAGACGGAATTGTGAATAAAACCAGCTTCACATGATTTTTGTGTAGAATGGGTAAGCTCACTGATTCACTAGCATTCCAATCGAGATAGAATTTGCAGTTCAGAGAGGTCTTAGAGCTTTTGTTTTGAGAACTCAATTCTAGTATTGATAGAAAACCCTTAGAATGGCCCCTAGAATCGAAATCTCTAGAGAATTTGATTACCAGAAGAGAAATTTCAGGGAAGACTTATTGCAACAATTACCACTGTCTTCAGGGGATACCACACAAGCTAAAAAGATAGTCCCATTGCATCCTTGTTTTAAGATCGGAGAAGGATTGTATGATTCTGGTAGATGGGAAAAGGATGCTAAGACCAGTTTTGATGGCCTCACCCTATTTAGAATGGCCTATAGTCAAAGAAATGCCTCTACCCCAGACTGTAATATTTGGGAATTACATGTGGGAAAACTGATAGCTCCTAGTGTGTTCATGGATACTGATTTATTCATCTTGATCGCGAACACTTATGATAAGCTGACTAGGGTTGTTAGGGACACCCGGGGAGATATAATATTGACTGTATCAGCAGATGAAATCAGAAGGATTTTCAAGCTGACTGACACCTCCCAGAATATGGATGATATTGATCTTGAGTATTTCAAAGAAATATACAATAACCAAAGACACTATTACAGGGGTGAAGTAGTGAAGGGGTATGCCAACAAAATAGGAGACTTGGTAGTGATAGGGCCTAGAACCCCAGAACCCTTCAAATTGGATCTTTTAAATGGAAAGGCCAGAAAAATGTACAGTGCTCTGTGTAATATTTTGGGGATAGATGAAGAGGGGGAAATGCCTATCCATATAATGTTGATGGTTGTTCAGATTCTGCATCCCCACTTTTCAGTAGTGTTTGACTATGCATCTTATATTGCTCAAGAAATGCATGATGGTTTGTCAGGGATCCAAGATGGCAATATATAGAAACCAATGGGTTGGTATTCCCTCATGATGCATATGTTCTTATTCAATAGTGCTTATTTCTTTGAAGAAGAAATGGAATTGGAAAATTTCCAAGATGGTAAAGAATTGCCTGTCTAGATGTGGAGTGTTGATTTATCATGGGACAGAAAGAATGCTAGCTATGTGTATTTTGACAAAGTTTTTGCAACCAGACTTAAGTCATTGCTAAGCAACCAAAATGCTAGAGTTCATAATGAAATGATGATGCTTTTAAGGCCTATGGAATATGCCCTACAGTTAAAAATCACTCACAATTGGGGAGATTTAATCTTATACCCTTTTTCCATAATAATTAGGGTTTATGGTTTCAGAGGTACCCCTTATGTGCTACCTTACAGAGTCCCACTTAAGATTGGACTGACAAATATTATAAGATAATTAGGTGGGTTATAGGAAGAAGCCCTGACCAAAAAGATGAAGGGAAGTATCTTTCCTACCCTCACCAGATCCCATCACTTTATAATAACCAAAGGTGGGTGGATATAGTTTGATAAATATTTCTAGCCCTATCACTTAGCCACCTCTGTGTCTAGATGTGTAGATAATGAGGATTTCATCATGGGTATGTTCAGGAAAAGGACTAATTGCATAATATTAAAGCATCAATTCAATTAGCCAGAGGATATCATCAGGAACATTTTTGACCTAGATGTTCAAGAAATTAGAAAATAAAAATGGATGGCATACACGAATTCTTTGGACTTTGTTCATAATTTTGACAAGACTTATGATCCTTTAAAGGATTTTTTCCCATGGTCTTAAAAAATTGATTCCCTGATGAATCTTTTTGAGGGAATAATACAAACTCTAAATGAGAAGAGGAAGAGAGCAGTTGAGAGTGATCCAGAAGGGGCTCTTTCCATTTTGAATAAATTTCCACAGAGCAGAATAGTTCCACTAGGGAACTATGTAGTGTATAAGAGAAGAGGATATACCACTGTTGCTCCCAAAGTTGAAAAATCCCTTCAGCATAAGGGAAAGAGGCCAATAGACACTGATGTTCAAGAGGTTCCCTCTCCGAAGAGGCAAAGGGTTGAAACAAAAGAATAGGGGAGTGAATTGTATTCTCCTTCCCAAACCCCCATGCAGTATAATGACCAGACCATTGCTGAACAATTGGTCAGAATGAGGAATGCTAGTGAAGTGGTTGTTACCACTCAAGAACTACAAGAAGGGATGCTAGAGGCACCTAGACATACAGTATCTAACCTCACAGTGGCAGAATTTGCTGGTAAGGAATTAGATCCTGTGACCAAACAGGCTAGTGAAAAATTCTTGTCTGATGACAGTTTCATCAAAACTAGGGCTTTCATTCAATTCCTATGGAGGTGCCATATTGATGAGTACAATAATAACTGCCAAAATATGATAGAATCTCAACCCAATTCTTCCAAGGGGGATATAGAGAAAGAATTTAAGAAAGAAATGATATCAAAATTTGATAAAATTACTTCTGAAGAGGGCAGGCAGATGGTCAAAAGTCAAGGAGTTCTCATATTGCCACAATGGGACCTAGCTGATGTAGTAGTCTTTGATGCTATGAGAAAACAAGCCAAACCTATGACTACTACTAGGACATCAATTGGTGCCAAGTTTAGTGAGGATCATGCAACTCTGGCTATTTGGTCACTAAAGAAAAAAGACAAGAGGAGAATAAGAGAAGATGATGAGACTGAACACACAGGCAGTCTAATTGTGAAGAGGGTTGCTGACACCTTAGGAACTGAAGCGGCTAACCTTTTTGTACAAGTAGCCAATTTGAGCATGAAATTATTAGAGAAATAAAAGGAGGCCTATGCTTGCTTAAATGAAAAATATGAGCTTGTGCTCAAAGCTTATAATGAAGAGAAGGTTAAATCCTTGATGGAAGATAATAGAATTGCAGTGTTGGAAGGTAAGAAAAAGATCCAATTTGTGCCCCAAGGGATGGTCACTCAGGAACCTCATCAGCCCTCCTCCTCAAGTCCATTTATAACATATCCCCCATCACCTGCACCTCTGAGTCCTACTACTCAAGAGGCCATTGATGCCAAAAGAGCGGAGTTGGAGGCTGAGAAGAATAGGTTAATCAATGAAAGGACAAGGTTAGAATAAGAGGGGAAAAGGGACCTTGAAGATTCCCAGGCATACAAAGAGGCTTAAGAATTGGTAAAACAAAAGTGTTCAGATCATATCTTCTCCAACCTCAAGAGGTGTGCCAGTGAGGTCAACCTCTCTAACCTCTACCTATTGGGAAAAAAGATTGCAAGCATCACCAACAAATATGAGGATGAAAAGGAACAATGGAATTTGATAGTGGGTAAATAGAAAGGGAAGGCAGCCCATTTTAAAGCTTTCAATTCCCTCTCAAAAGAACAAAATAATATTTATATTATCCTGACAAGCACTCATAAGTGTCTCAAATTGATGGTCAATTTAGACACCAAGAGGAACATAGTCATGAAGAATATCACAACTCTAAGGGGAGAATTATCCAAGGATAGATATGATATGTATCCCAATATGTTCAAAGAAGATAGGAACATAAAGAATGAAGCCCTATGGCTGAGGCAGTTAAATGAAGCACTGACTAGCAGGACCAAAAGTATTGTCACATTGGCAAATACTGGATGGTTTGTACTGACTATAGATATTTTGAATAAAGCCAAGGCATTCTTTGAGTCATGGGAGGTAGAATTTGAGAAAGCTAATGGTGACTAGGAAGAGTTTAGCAGCCGAAAGGATGAAGTTCTCAATTTTAGTTGGCCGAATGATGAGGTGTTCACTACATGGGTTAGCAAATATGGTGTAGTTATCCCAGTGGCATGAGACAGTAAATATGAAGGGGATAGCTAACACCAAGGAGGTTTAGTGAATGGAGAAAATTAGATATTGGGGCCTCTACACCAACAAGAGAACAAGATCTAGATGACAAAGACCCAACTACCTCGGAGCAACTTCAAGTATTCAGGCAGTCACAAGACAAAATATTACATGGCTCATGGCAAAATCTATTATTCCCTTCCACCTGAAGTTTTGTCTCTTCTTGAAATTGTATTTTGTCATCTAGTACAGTCATCCATAGCTTGTTGCATCCTTATTTTCTAGAAGGATTCCAAGATGACTGTGGCTTCCTATAAGTATCAAGTTGTAATATTGTATAAGGATGGTAAAAATAAGACTACAAGGCAAATTACTGAATTGTGTCTGACTATTGGTTTTGAGTCTTTGTGAATGTACTGGTATTCAAATCTATATTAATAAAATACAATGGAATCTCCATTTTGATATTTATAATTTCTTCTTGCATTTACTATTAATTCTTGTGTATTCAATTTGTAAGGCACTTTGAATATACTGGTTATAAGGTAGTCATGTTCTTTTCTATGAGTTGCTTTCAAGGAAAGTTTTGAATCTTGTAGATAATTGCAGAGGATTAGGTTTTATGCAAGGATTTGATACAGGGGTGTGAGGATGAGAGGATAGTTTGTAAGGCATTCTTTCTGGGGTTCATTTCTATTTCCATTGATTATTTTTGGTATGAGTATGCTCTGTTTTGACTCTATCACCCATGATTAGGCACTGGTCATAAATGTTGGCAAGTAGTTGTTATCATCAAATTCAAATTCAATCAATCTTTATACTCATGTTATTTCAAGTATAAGTCTATTTAATTGTATTTAGTACAATTCATCTTTGTGATTCCTTGGAGAGTGAATCAAAAGATTAGCCTTCCTAGGCCTAAATGGCATAAAAGAAGAAGGATCTCCCATCCTTAATCCACTATTAAAACTGCTGAAAGCTGATAATCTGTCAAGGTGTACCCGCCTTGGTGTGTGGAGCCCAAAGTGTAGAAGGATTTTCTATCATTGTTAATTATCCCATTTCCTTGTGAGAATCTAACTTGGGTATAAGAGAGTGTGGCATTTATTGTCATTATAATCAATTCTGCAAGAAAAAGAGCTAACAAATTGGCGACTCTACTGGGAAATCTTGTAATGTTCTTAGAGTCATGATCATGAAAGCATTTGTCCTTACAATATTGAGAATCACTTTGTTCTTCCTTATAATCATTAGAGCGAGTTTATTCTTCTTATCTACTGTGGCACATTGTTTGAAGGTCCTGATTCTGAAGATGATACAAATTTTGTCTCAGTTGGAATAGTTGATAACTCTAAAATATCTGATATGATCCCTTGTCTATTTTCAAGAGGAAATCCGCTGAATGGAAAAGATTTGTAGTTACAGGTAGTGAAAGATCATTTTCTTCAAGTTACCAGGTGAAGAATTATCAAACCTAATTAATCTGAAAAAATTTGCTAGTCGATTATTCGCTATAAGGCAATATCTAAGATAGGACAAAGTGTTTGATCTTTATATATATTAATCCTCTGAAAAGAGGTGGCGACTCTAACTTCTGTGTAGTCTAGTATTGCATAGTGAAATATTTGTTTGTTCTATAAGATGAGCAGACAAAGAAATACCAGGTCGTATTCCAGATTGAATCCTGAAAAGGATCTTGGAGAAGAGCTCCATACACCTCAAAGGAAACAATGGTCCAAAAGAGAGGCATCTAAACATGATTCCCAACATGTCTCCAAAGGAAAAATGGATATTCCCATTCCAGAAAGGAAGTCATCTTCATCTGAAGATGCAGAACCTATGGGACCAGTCGATGCTTATAGAGCTAATACCAATTTTGATCCCTTTAGAGATGGAGAAAATACTGACATAGGGTTCTTTCCTGCAAAAGAAAATCTTGCTCCACTAGAAGAGACATCTGCTGCTGAAACAACATCATATGATTCTGATAAATTGCAAGATGAGGTTGTGGCTTTGAAAAGAAAAAAGAAGGAACAAGAAAAGGAAATAGCTGAAGCAAAGGAAAAATGTTAGCAAAGGATATATGATTTATTATTGGAAAGAGAAGAACTCTTAGCTGACACTAGAAGGAATGACCTTAAAACTAAAATCCTGAATCAAGAAGTCAAAAGTCTAGATCCAGAATTGTTTGGTACCCTCAATGATGAGAGAAACAAAACCCTAAATAAAATCTCAAACCATGACAAGGATGAATTTGAGAAGGAAGGACCTGTAATTAGGCAGCTATTCCCATATGAGAAAGAGTGAAATGTGAAACTCAAAGAAATAGCTAAAGACACCCCTGACAAAGGTAAGCAGAAAGTTATGGGTATCAGCATAAATGAGCCTGTGCAAAAAGTTTCTAACCCTAAAGGAATACCTCAAATTGATTTGTATATTGAACAAGCCAGGAAGGCTAAAGACGACTTGGAAAAACAACTAGAAAAGTTGGAATTAGAGGCTATCATAGATAATATGAAGATGAAGATAGCCTTACTTCATGCTACCAATAATACAACTACAAGTAGTTCTATGCATGTCAATCAAGGAGTACAACAATTGAATTCATCTACTGATTTAAATGTGAACAATCAAGATGGTGCTCCTAAGGTCCAAAAATGTGGAAACAACCAAAATATTCACAGCTCTGGTCCTGATGTAGCTGCTCAAATCAAGGGTCCTCACTCAGGTTTTCAAACTGCCAAGCCCAAACAGAATGTTCCTCCACCTGTTCAACATCAAGGAGGAATTGTTGGACCAAATGGTGATAACGAGTTGGGGAATTTTCAAAGGAGGCCTGTCCACATGAACAGATATAGAGCTCTCTTCTTTGAAGGCATCCCTGGTCACCCTAATGTGATCCCCAATGAGGTAAGAGATAGAATCCCTAAGTTCACAGGAAATAATGTTGTTACTTGTGAAGAGAATTTAAAAGTTTTTGGTGATAAGATGACTGATTTTGAAATTGAAGATGAGGATGTCATCATGAAACTCTTTGTTCAATATTTAATTGAAGATGCTAGGGATTGGTTTAGAAACTTACCTAATGACAGTATTGCCTCTTGGGATGAATTTTTAAAATCCTTTAAGGAATAGTATAGGGAGCATGTTAATTCTGGATATATGTTAAATGAGTTTAATAACATCAAAAAATTCCCAAATGAAAATATGGCTGATTTCAACAATAGGTTTCAAAAGGCCATGAACAAATTGTTCCAAGTTTTGAGGTTAGATGAGGAAGTATGCCTTACCACTTACATAAATGCTGCTGATGGAAAAATCTCTTATCTTCTTAGAGATAAGAACCCAACTACTTTAAGGGATGCTTACAAGATGGCAATTGACATTGAAAGTAATAGAAGAGCATCAAGGAAATTGGGGAAGAGAGAAGACAATAAACTTTGGAAAGAAAAGGGATCATTCAGTTAAAATGTCAAAGAAGGTGATACAGTGGATAAATTGGTAAGTGCAGTGAAAGACCTTGCTACCAAGATGGATAACAATGATAGAGGAGGGTATCGAGATAATAAGTATACTACCCAAAGATTTGATAGACAACCCAACCTGAGAGATTATCCATACAAGACTAATCAGAATAATGGCAAACCTATCCCTAAGGAACAAGACAACCCAAAATCAAAAGAAACTCTAGATCCCCTGAAGAGAAACAGTGCCAACTATGTTGATAATACTCCTTGGTGTGATGCTTGTAATATGCCACACTCTCCCTATCAATGTGTAGTAGCTCAGGATTTTTTTGACCAAATAGAAGAAGGAGAGAAAGAAGGCCCTGCTATCAATATGTTCATAGTAAAGAAACCTTATCCATGGCTCCCTAATATTGCCTCATCCTCTGATGATTCATATTCGGAGGATAATCATTGTTTTACAAACTAGTTACAAAGTTCAACATATCAAAATGATCAGGATGAATATGTTTCACAAGCAACTATAAACACTATTGGTGATGATAGTTCACAATCTCATTTTAGGACTCCTACTGATGAAGAGAAAATGTCTTTAACTGTTGCGGCAATTAATCAATCCAAAAATGCCTACAACTTAAGAAATAGGATAGTACAACTAGCTCAAGGCAAGTCTACCCCTGTTTATGTTAAGAAAGACTCACCTCAAGTAAGTGAGGGTTTCCATCCTAAGAAAGACAGCCAAGATGAATGTTGCAAGCAGGTAGGATTTTCTCAGGATCATATCAGGGAAGGGATGTCAAAGGAGGAAATGGTACCGAGTGAGAAACTCAAGAAAATGAAGAAATTTAGTGATATACCTCCTGAATTGCCTCATTTTGATATGAAACATGCTTTGACCCAAATGAAAGTCTCAGTCCCACTTATGGAAATGTTGAAAATAAAAGAGCATAAGGAAGTTGCTCTGGCATTATTAATAGGAATAGATGATGTATCTATCCCTAATCATGAGGAGATACCTTTGAAAATAAATAGTGCTAAAGAAGATTGTCCATTAGTGAAGGGAAAAGGGAAAAGCAAGGAATTTTCTGACATTTGTATTAGAAATATAATAACCCAAGAACCATTTTCTGTGGATCCATTCTATGTCACCTTAATGGTAAATAATTTTCTGGTGAAAAATTGCATGATTGATTCTGGAGCAGCTGCAAATGTAATGTCCTATCATGTGATCAAAGAATTAGGCCTCCGGGTTACTACACCTGCTGGAAGCTGCTATGCCATGGATAACAAGGAAGTTCCTGTGATAGGGACACTGAAGGATATTGAGGTGAAAATTTATGCCTTCCCTGAAGCAACTTATAGAATGGACATAGTGGTAGTGGATACTACACCATATTATGGAATGCTTCTATCAAGGCAATGGGCAGCAGCAGTAGGAGGAAAGATGCAGTTGGATTTATCCTATGAAACTATCCCTGTGAATGGAAATGAGGTCAAATTGTATAGAGAACCTTAGTCATCTGTTATGGTTGAGGTGGTCTTGCCTGATCAATTAAATTGTTGTGTGAATGTTGATATGGAAAATTTTATGGTTGAAGAAGTTAAGCCACAGTTAAAAAATACTGACCCAGTTGTGGATGAATTGTTGTTGCAACAAAATAGACTCTGGAAAATGTACTTTGATGGAGGATGTTCAAAAGAAGGAGCTGGAGTAGGAATCTTGTTGATATCCCCATCAGGTATCACTTTCAAATATTCATTTATGTTAACTTTTCAATGCACAAACAATACTGCCGAATATGAGGCTTTAATCTTGGGAATGGATATTACCAT
>MU227859.1:3236732-3267948 GCA_018584345.1 Thuja plicata | reverse complement strand
TGAACCCAAAAAAGTGTCACTTTGTTGTTACTGAAGGGAAGCTTTTGGGGCACATAGTGTCAAAAGAAGGGGTGAGGATAGATCCTGAAAGAGTTGAAGCCATCCAAAAGGTACTTTCTCCCAAGAACTTGAAAGGTACACAATCAATTCTAGGGTAGATTAACTTTGTTAGGAGATTTATTGCCAATTTTACAGAACTGGTTAAGCCTATTGTCAAATTGCTAAAGAAAAATGTGAAGTTTGAATGGAGCCAAGAGGCTCAGTTAGCCTTTGAAAGAATAAAATAGGCTATTCAAGAAGCACCAGTCCTTATATCCCCTGATTACACTAAGCCATTTTCTTTGTTTACTTTTGCATCATTTCATACTATTGCAGTAGTCTTATTGCAAAAGGATGATGAGGGATTTGAGCACCCCATTGCATTTTTTAGTAAGTCATTGCAATCAGCCGAATTAAATTATTAGATGATGGAAAAATAAGATTATGCTCTAGTAAATGTGGTCGAGGCTTTCAGACCTTATTTAGTGTGTGCAAAAGTAAAAGCATATGTCCCTCATGCTATTGTCAAAGATATTTTTGTTCAAAATAAAGTGATAGGAAAAAGATGTAAATGGATAAATAAAGTCAAATAATTTGATATAGAAATCCATATCACTAAGTTAGTGTGAGGGGACTAGGGTTGGCTAAGTTGATGATAGAATAAAATTTGGATTTGGCCCAAATAAACAGTGTTGGTGCAAAAGATAACTGCTTGACAAGTATTGAGATGCAACCCTGGTATTCCAATATTGTTTATTTCTTGAAAAATGCTAAATATCCAGACAACTTGAATGATAACCAAAGGAGGAGTTTGAAATTGCAATCACAAAATTATGTTTTGTTGCAGGGTGATTTATTCTGGAAAAACAGAGATGGGATCTTATTTTTGTGCCTTGAAAAAGGTCAGTCAAAAAAGATACTAAAAGAAATGCACTCTAGAATATGTGGAGGGCATTATGCTGCTAAAACAACAGCCCACAAAATTCTGAGGGCTGGATATTATTGGCCTTGTGTTTTCCAAGATGCTCACACTTTTGTTAGGAAATGTGAGCCATGCCAGAGATTTTCAAGAAAGATGAAGTATTTAGGGGCATTGTTATTAAAATCAGTAGTGGCAGAGGCTCCCTTTGCTATGTGGGGAATGGATTTTATAGGAGAATTTAATGAAACATCAAGTGGAGGCCATGGCTGGATTTTTCTAGCAACTGATTATTTCACAAAGTGGGTAGAAGAAATCCCAACCAAAAAGGCAACAAGTACTGTGGTGATTAATTTTTTGATGGATAACATAATTACAAGGTTTGGTGTCCCCCTTAAACTAGTAATGGACAATGCCATGTGTTTTAGGTCTGAAGAATTCACTAAATTTTTCTCTGATATGGGAATTTTCATGTCTTATTCATCCCCATACCATCCTCAAGCTAATGGTCAAGCAGAATCCAGTAATAAGATTATTTTGCAAATCTTAAAAAAGACCTTGGATGGAAATAAGAGAGCTTGGCATGTTAAATTGAAACTTGTCCTTTGGGTTGATAGGATTACTGTCAAGAAAGCCACTGGAAAGTCTCCTTTTGAATTGGTTTATGGTGTTCAGTCAAGAATGCCTGTTAACAATTTGGTCCCAATTTACAAGTTTATCCAAGATGAAGGAATAGAAATCTCTAAACCTATGCAAGAAAGGATGGTTCAGTTGGTGGAGTTGGATGAGATAAGGAGAGAAAGCCAGAGAGAAAATATCAAACTACAGCAAAGAATGAAATACCTTTTTGACAAAAGGGTAGATGAGAGAAAGTTTTTGCCTGGTGATTTTATGTTGCAATAGAATGTCAGGGCTGAAGAGAAGGGCAAGCACAAGAAATTTGAATCACTATAGATTGGACCTTTTGTTGTTTCTCATATTTTTGGAAAAGATTCTTATTTCCTCAAGAGTTTGGATGATGAAGAACAAGAATTGCCAATGCATGGACAATTCCTGAAAATTTTCTTTAATTGAGCTTTTCTTCATGCACAGTAGTTTGTAGTATGTACAGGTGTGTTTCCCTTTTTTTGTATGTTTGTTTCTAGTTTTAGGTTGGTCTATTTTGTGGTCTGCTTCCCCAGAGATCTGTGGTTCTTGTTATAACCTAGTGTTTAAACATCCTCAGAGAGAGCCACTGTTGGTGCTATTTCCTACTTAAGTAGTGCCCTATAATTTTCTTAGATTCTTTTGTCATTGATAATGTCTAGGGCTTTGAAACCAAGTTTCAGAGTGTTCTTATGCCTCTGCAAAGTTCCTCAAACCCTTAAACTAACTAAAAATGATCAAAAATGACTAAAAAACCCTTATTGCCTTGGCCGATTCTATTTTCATGTTACTTTTTTGGTCACTTAAGTCATGTGTCCATGCTGAATGGGTTACTTTTTGCCAAAAGATTGTATCATCCTAACCGCTTTAATAATTTCTAAGTCTCGTTATGTAAAGCCCCTTTTACGTCATCACCCTATGTATTGAGCAAGTCAAAAAAGATTGAACGGTGTGCTTAAATTCTTAAAAGAAAGATGCACAACATATAGTGGTGATGATGCGTGTCCCTGGTGGGGATGAGCATGTTGAGAGATTCCTCAGTTAAAAGCTAAACAACTATGGAGAGATCAGACGGCGTGCTTAAATGCTTAAAGAGAACATGCTTGACATCTAATGTTTAAGCGATTAAGTGGAAGTGACGCGTGTCCTTGGTGGGGCCATACAGTTGTAAAGGTATTCTGTTAAATAGTGCACAAGTTTGAAAAGATCGAATGGCCCGCTTAATCGCTTAAAAGAGAAGTGCACAGAATCTAACGAGTAAGTGATTAAGCGAAGGTGACACCTATCCAAGGAAGAATGTGGGTCCATTCACAGATGAGTTAATAGGTGTTAAAGCCCAGAAAGATCTGACAGTCAACTTAATCGCTTATACTCAAGATGCTTGACATCTAATGAGTAAGCGATTAAGCAGTGATGACATCTGGCAGTTGGTGGGCCTAGGCATTCAGAGTTGATGAGAGTTTAAGATTCAGTTAAGTTGTTCTACATATGACGGCTCACTTAATCACTTAAAGAGAACATGCTCAACATCTAATGATTAAGCGATTAAGCAGTGGTGACATGTGTCCTCAGTCGATAGTTGTTTCTAAAAAAATAAGATAGCCGTCAGATGCAAAGAATGAAGTCCAGAATCGACGGTCCAAATTCAAAGTTCATGAAACAAGTTGTAGAGAGTCATTAAGCCACAAAATTGAAGCTTGTGGATTAATTACAGAATGTGTGACATCTCCAGTCGAATTCAATACTGATTTGACTAAGGCTGTAAAATTGATTAAGCCAACTACAACCTCAATAATTCACCAAAACAATCTGAGCAAAAACAGAATTGCGAAGAAAACCAACTTCACGTAATTTTTGTGCAGAATGGCTAAGCTCACTGATTCACTAGCATTCCAATCGAGATAGAATTTGCAGTTCAGAAAGGTCTTAGAGCTTTTGTTTCAGAACTCGATTCCAGTATTGAAAGAAAACCCTTAGAATGGCCCCTAGAATTGAAATCTCCAGTGAAGTTGATTACTAGAAGAGAAATATCAGGGAAGACTTATTGCAATAATTACCACTGTCTTTAGGGGATGCCACACAAGCTAAAAAGATAATCCCATTGCATCCTCATTTTAAGATCGGAGAAGGATTGTATGATTCTGGTAGATGGGCAAAGGATGCTAAGACCAGTTTTGATGGCCTCACCCTATTCAGAATGGCGTATAGTCAAAGAAATGCCTCTACCCCATACTGTAATATTTGGGAATTACATGTGGGAAAACTGATAGCTCCTAGTGTGTTCATGGATGCTGATTTATTCATCTTGATTGAGAACACTTATGATAAGGTGACTAGTGTTGTTAGGGACACCCGGGAAGATATAATATTGACTATATCAACAGATGAAATCAGAAGGATTTTCAAGCTGACTGACACCTCCCAAAATATGGATGATATTGATCTTGAGTATTTCAAAGAAATATACAATAACGAAAGAGACTATTACAGGGGTGAAGTAGTGAAGGGGTATGCCAACAAAATAGGAGACTTGATAGTGATAGGGCCTAGAACCCGGGAACCCTTCAAATTGGATCTTTTAAATGGAAAGGCCAGAAAAATGTACAGTGCTCTGTGTAATGTTTTGGGGATAGATGAAGAGGGGGCAATTCTTGTCCATTTAATGTTGATGGTTGTTCAGATTTTGCATCCCCACTTGTCAGTAGTGTTTGACTATGCATCTTATATTGCTCAACAAATGCATGATGGTTTGTCAGGGATCCAAGATGGAAATATAAAAAAACCAATGGGTGGGTATTCCCTCATGATGCATATGTTCTTATTCAACAGTGCTAATTTCTTTGAAGAAGAAATGAAATTGGAAAAATTCCAAGATGGTAAAGAATTGCCTATCCAGATGTGGAGTGTTGATTTATCATGGGACAAAAAGAATGCTATCTATGTGTATTTTGACAAATTTTTTGCAACCCGACTTAAGTCATTGCTAAGAAACAAAAATGCTAGAGTTCATAATGAAATGATGATGCTTTTAAGGCCTATGGAATATGCCCCAGAGTTAAAAATCACTCACAATTGGGGAAATTTCATCTTATACACATTTTCCACAGTAATTAGGGTTTATGGTTTCAAAGGTACCCCTTATGTGCTACCTTACAGAGTCCCACTCAAGATTGGACTAGCAGAGATTATAAGACAATTAGGTGGGTTACAGGAAGAAGCCCTGACCTGAAAGATGAAGGGAAGTATCTTTCCTACCCTCACCAGAGCCCATCACTTTATAATAACCAAAGGTGGGTGGACACAGTTTGATAAATATTTCGAGCCCTATCACTTAGCCACCTCTGTGTCTAGATGTGTAGATAATGAGGATTTCATCATGGGTATGTTCAAGAAAAGGATTAATTGCATAATATTAAAGCATCAATTCAATTACCCAGAGGATATCATCAGGAACATTTTTTACCTAGATGTTCAAGAAACCAGAAAAGAAAAATGATGGCATACAAGAATTCTTTGGACTTTGTTCATAATTTTCACAAGACTTAAGATCCTTTAAAGGATTTTTTCCCATGGTCTTACAAAATTGATTCCCTGATGAATATTTTTGAGCAAATAATGCAAACTCTAAATGAGAAGAGGAAGAGAGCAGTTGAGAGTGAACCAGAAAGGGATCTTTCCATTTTGAATAAATTTCCACAGAGCAGAATAGTTCCACCAAGGAACTATGTAGTGTATAAGAGAAGAGGATATACCACTATTGCTCCCAAAGTTGAAAAATCCCTTCAGCATAAGGGAAAGAGGCCAATAGACACTGATGTTCAAGAGGTTCCCTCTCCGAAGAGGCAAAGGGTTGAAACAAAAGAAGAGGGGAGTGAATTGTATTCTCCTTCCCAATCCACCATGCAGTATGATGACCAGACCATTGCTGAACAACTGGTCAGAATGAGGAATGCTGGTGAAGTGGTTCTTACCACTCAAGAACTACAAGAAGGGATGCCAGAGGCACCTAGACATACAACATCTGACCTCACAGTGGCAGAATTTTCTGGTAAGGAATTAGATCCTGTGACCAAACAAGCTAGTGACAAATTCTTGTCTGATGACAGTTTCATCAAAACTAGGGCTTTCATTCAATTCCTATGGAGGTACCATATTGATGAGCATAATAATAAGTTCTAGAAGATGATAGAAGCTCAACCCAATTCTGCCAAGGAGGATATAGAGAAATAAGTTAAGCAAGAAATTATATCAAAATTTTATAAAATTACTCCTGAAGAGGGCAGACAGATGGTCAAAAGGCAAGGAGTTCTCATATTGCCACAATGGGACCTAGCTGATGCAGTAGTCTTTGATGCTGTGAGAAAACAAGCCAAACCTATGACTACTGCTGGGACATCAATTGGTGCCCAATTAAGTGAGGATCATGCAGCTCTGGCTATTTGGTCACTAAAGAAAAAAGACAAAAGGAGAATAAGAGAAGATGACGAGACTGAAGATAGAGGCAATCTAATTTTGAAGAGGGTTGATGACACCTTAGGAACTGAAGTAGCTAACCTTGTTGTAAAAGTAGCCAATTTGAGCATGAAAGTATCAGAGAAAGAAAAGGAGGCTTATGCTATCCTAAATGAAAAATATGAGCTTGTGCTCAAAGCTTATAATGAAGAGAAGGTTAAATCCTTGATGAAAGATAATAGAATTGCAGTGTTGGAAGGTAAGCAAAAGATCCAATTTGTGCCCCAAGGGATGATCACTCAGGACCCTCATCAGCCCTCCTCCTCAAGTCCATTTATAACATATCCCCCATCACCTGCATCTCTAAGTCCTACTACTCAAGAGGCCATTGATGCCAAAAGAGCAGAGTTAGAGGCTGAGAAGAATAGGTTAATCAATGAAAAGACAAGGTTAGAAGAAGAGGGAAAAAGGGACCTTGAAGATTCCCAAGCATACAAAGAGGCTGAGGAATTGGTAAAACAAAAGCGTTTAGATCAGATCTTCTCTAACCTCAAGAGGTGTGCCAGTGAGATCAACCTCTCTAACCTCTACCTATTGGGAAAAAATATTGCAAGCATCACCAACAAATATGAGGATTAAAAGGAGTAATGGAATCTGATAGTGGGTAAATGGAAGGGGAAGGCAGCCCATGTTAAATCTTTCAATTCCCTCTCAAAAGAACAAAATAATATTGATATTATCCTGACAAGCACTCATAAGTGTCTCAAATTGATGGTCAATTTAGACACCAAGGGGAACATAGTCATGAAGAAGATCACAACTCTAAGGGGAGAATTCTCCAAGGATAGATATGATATGTATCCCAATATGTTCAAAGAAGATGGGAACATAAAGAATGAAGCCCTATGGCTGAGACAGTTAAATGAAGCACTGACTAGCACGACCAAAAGTATTGTCACATTGGCAAATACTGGATGGTTTGTGCTGAATATAGATATTTTGAATAAAGCCAAGGCATTCTTTGAGTCATGGGAGGAAGAAGTTGAGAAAGCTAATGGTGACTGGGAAGAGTTCAGCAGCCGAAAGGATGAAGTTCTCAATTTTAGTTGGCCGAATGATGAGGTGTTCACTACATGGGTTGGAAAATATGGTGTAGTTATTCCAGTGGCATGAGATAGTAAATATGAAGGGGACAGCTAACACGAAGAAGGTTGAGTGAATGGAGAAAATCAGATATTGGGTCCTCTGCAACAACAAGAGAACAAGATCCAGATGAAAAATACCCAAGTACCTCAGAGCAACTTCAAGTATTCAGGTGGTCACAAGACAAAAGATTACATGGCTCATGGAAAAATATGTTATTCCCTTCCACCTGAAGTTTTGTCTCTTGTTGAAATTGTATTTTTTCGTCTAGTCCAATCATCTATAGCTTGTTTTAGGCCTAAATGGCATAAAAGAAGAAGGATCTCCCATCCTTAATCCACTATTAAAATAGCTAAAAGCTGATAATTTGTCAAGGTGTACCCTCCTAGGTGTGTGGAGCCCAAAGTGTAGAAGGATTTTATATCCTTGTTAATTAGCCATTTTCCTTGTGAGAATTTAACTTGGGTATAAGAGAGTCTGGCATTTATTGTCATTATAATCAATTCTGCAAGAAAAAGAGCTAACAGGATCATCAAAAAGACTCTACAAGGAAACAAGAGGGATTGGCACTCTAAATTGAAGGCAGCCTTATGGCTGGATAGAATAACACCTAAACAGGTTATTGGGAACTCACCTTATGTCATGGTTTATGGTAAAGAGGCCAGATTGTCTATTTCTAAAGAATTTCCAGCTTTACAGCTTGCTGATCAAATGTTACTTTTTGAAGAGGAAGATCCTCTTAAACTAAGATATGCTGAATTGCTGCAACTAGAAGAAGAAAGGAAAAAGGCATTGGATACTATGGTGTTAAGGCAAGCCCAAACTAAGAGCTCTTTTGATAAGAGAGCTACATCTTGGCATTTCAAGGAAGGGGGTTTAGTACTCAAGTGGGATGTATTGAAGAGCAAGTCGGGTTAGCATGATAAATTTGACCATTCTTGGTCAGGCCCTTTTTTTATTACAACTTGTAAGGAAAATAATGCTTATCAGTTGTCCACAACTTATGCGGAAATTTTGCAAATTCTAGTTAATGGAATTCACCTCAAGCTTTCCTTTGAGGGTTAGGTTTATTCTAGGTTTCATTTCAATAAGTCTAGGTTACATGCATTTTAATGTTAATAAAGGTTGCATCCATGGTTCTGGTTTTGTAACTCTGTCACCCTAGGATAAGGTCTAAAGGTCATGTCTAGCAGGCAGACATCCAGCAGAAGTCACCAAAATTGTTACCCTAAATAACAGCATACAACAAAAAAAGCTACAAATAGGGAAAAATTGCATTTTAGGAGTCTGATTAATACTATTCTTCAGATGTTATTGATTAACATTTCATTATTACATTCATTATCAAGTATCATCATTGTACACTAAGTATTGATCACATTCTAGAATTTCAAAACTTATAACTGATCAATTACATTGTGCATTCAAACTGAGTGTAGTATATGAGTGTCTTTTCATATTTCACTTTTCATGTCTAGGAAGAGAGTACATTTTCAGAATAGAAAGCATGATAGAAGTATGGATTAGGGGTCCCATACATTGCCTTGTGGTTTATTGAATGCTTTCTGGTTGTCTGTCAGGTCCTAGGTCTCCAGGTGATGATCTTCATCTTCATTTAGGTCTTTAGGGTTTTCACTTGCATCATAAGAGAGAAAAGGGGTGTCAGATCCAGTTGGATCTAAGCAATACATTGGACACAAACAGCATACAATCAATTCTTCTAATGCTTCATATCAATCTGATGAAACCAATGTAATAAGAAAACAAGCATCCACAATATCTGAAACATAGTATTAATGGGACTTTTTCTAAACATGAAACCTTTTTCTATTTATGGTCACTTTGATGTATGTTATTCTTGTCTTTATAACCAGATATCTGAATGAAAGGGATTTAGTATTCCTATCTGAGAAACCTTTTGTAGAATTTGATCAACCTGTTAATTCAATAAACACAAATAAACCAACCAACATTCATGAATGAATGACTGCCATCCTAGATGACACTCACCCATAAACATTAATTGGTTCATTTTATCTCTTGATCTAACAGATTGATTAGTGATATGTGTGCAATAGGTGATCATATAACTAAATGAAGATAGCAAGAGAAAATGCAATGAGAGTCACGAGCCTGTGCTTGAACTTCACATAAGTCATTATATGTAAGAAAGGTTGTTCACATCTCAGGAAGTTACAATTCACATTCATGAGGAGAGAGATGATGCAAATACAGAAAAGGATCCAGGATGCTGCAAGAGACACATGAGGAAGGAAGGGTTCTTAATGAACTCAAATATGCAGAAATGGAAGGATGAGAGGTTCATTATGCAAATGAGAAATGGAAGTAATGTTGTTACAGTGAGTATACAAATGCAGAAAAGGCATAATAGTTCATTTTGAAAAAATCAAATTTAGAAGATACATGACTGGTATTGTTATCATTTCTATGTTATGATTTATTATTGTTTATGCTTATAGAACAGTAAGATTTGCAAAGAGATGGAGATATGTAATAGAATTAACAAAATGCATATGAGCAACAAGTGAAAATTAATGAGCAAGAATTGAAGCAATAGTATGTTTGTATGCTTTTATGAAGTAAAACATTCATAGAAAATAACTACATTATGAGGAAAACTGTGTATGATCATCAACTAAAGAATTCAAATAATACTATAATGGTTCATGACTTCAGAATAATATTGTATTCATGCCCTTAATGCAAAAAAATTTCAAGAAATGTCTTTATACAGGGTATTTAGATAGATACATCTTATTCTGGTATAATGTTCATCATGCATACAATGCATGGCATACAGTCATGCTAATGGAGTATACATGTTTTAGGGTTCTTTTTATGAGTATTTCCCAGGGGATTCATGAGCCCCTACTCGAACCCCATGGGTGGCATCTTATATACTGATAAAAAGAACACTGTGTTTTTACACTAAAAGGAACAACACTTTCACGGTCTTCTGAACATGTCATGTTCTTGTTTTGATAAGGTATGTTGATAGTTTCACCAGTGAAGCTAAATGTGGTTTAAAAAAATGCTGGAGGAGAAATTTATACTTATATCTTCAGACAGAGCAATGAAGGTGAAGTTTCGGTCGTAATAGAGAAAACATGTTTTGTGCTCATCACAGTGTTTTCATGTTTTAAAACTTTTAAGTGGAGTGCATTTTTATATAGACAAGACAACCATGCAAGAGAATCTGAGTTCATATCAAACTTACACATTATCAAGTTCACCATAACATCTCTGTGGGTATATCTTTTTTTTTTTTTTCTAACATTGATATAACATGGAGAGCATTAATGAAGAACACGACAGCAAGCAAGCAACAGAGAATAACTTGGTGTTTAGGGTTACAAAAGAAAAGATAGAGCTATGGTAGAGTTTCAAAGTAGTCAAAAAATAGCTTCGACATACAGATCAGTAACATTAAAAACCCTTAATTGTTATTTAAAAGAGATGCAATGAAGGAGAACTTAAAAACATGGAGCTGCAAGAACCCGACTTCTAGAAATAAACATACAGAAGATTACAACTTGTTACAAGCAGAGTGCTTTCATTCTACATAGAGTAAACAGAAGTGAGAAATGTAACTAATCTGGAAGAGGTGAAGATTAGGAGCCAAGTGTCACATCTTAACAGCAGAAGAGAGGTATCCTGAGCTCTATGTGTTGCAATAGAGAAATCCGTGAGCTCTGCAAGTGTAAGTTCACCATCAGTTGGGAACAAGTCTGAAGCAGTGGTTGAGATGCCTAGTTTCAAGTCCAACTCTCATGGATCCCTCTACACCTCTCAACCATAGCTTAGATTAATTCCACACTGATAGTGGTTGTGGAAAAACTACCAACTTCAAGTCTCAGTTCGAAGAAAGGGCAGTGCCATTTGTTATGGCTTCTAAAATGATAGAGCCTGAGCTCTGCAAGTTACCCTTGCAGGTGTTTCACACATTGGAGGCCACGGGTCATAACTCATAGTCGACAAAGCCTGAGCTCTTTAACTCCAAGTTCAAACAAATAAACCTTAGACTCTAGATAAATGCACAAAATGTGCCATATGTTATGGAAGAGAAAGTTTAAACCCATGGTTTCCCACAAAGTTTGAGAAGCTTGAGCTTCTTCATATACTCCAGAAGCAAGTTCAGTGCCATCAATTATGGCTTCCAAACTCCACTTCAAAAAATCATGGCGGTGCCATTGAGGACAAAACCCTAAGTGAAAAATGAAATTGACAAACACTATGCAATGTGTTTTACCCATCTTTGAAGTCCACTAACAAACAAAGTTAATGCCATGTTAGCTCATAGTGCCTCGACATTCCTTTCATAGTGCCATGATAGAACCTTCATGCCACGAAGATAGCATTCCATCTTTTTATTATATCAGCTATGAGCTATTATCTAACATTGAGCTTGAGTTACATCAACTTGGCTATATTGTGGTTGGGTTGATGCAAAGTTAGGGTTTGCTCATGCCATGGTGTTGGGTTGAGTAGTAGAGTTAGGCTTCTATACTATGCTATCAGGTTAGGGTTTATGCATTTAGGGTTAGTGATTTTTGATATGTCATGTAATAGGGTTGGGGGAGTGTATTAAGAGATGTATTTTTCATCTGCCAACTTAAGGAGGCTAAAATTAAGGCTTGATTTGGAGTATTTGTTAGACCTTAAGGTTTAATGATTTTTTCTATTGTAGAGGACTTTTGGAGGGAATTGTCTTTCAAATTTAAGCCATGGGGGATATATAGTGGGTCCTTTGTTTCATGTTTAGGGGTTTAAGATTTTAGAAAGGAGAGATTTTAGTGAACTTTCTTGTTCCGATAGCCTTTTTATGCATTTTGTATCCATTGGGTTACAGATTCTAGAGATAGGGCATATAGTGAAATTCTTGTTCCTAGATGTTTTGGAGACCATTTTGTAATCTATTCTATCATATTTTTTAGAGTATAATAAATCAGACATTTTATTCTTTTTCTATATGCTTTTGCATTTGGGTTTCACATCATGTTTTCATCTTGTCTTACAAGTGTTTTATTAAATTGATATCTAAAAGAAGTGAGTTTTATATTCCTTCCATAGGTAATCAACAATTCAAATCCTTGTAAGAAATTTCTATGTTTGCTGATTAGTCAAGCTATTCGTGGTTCAACCCTAGTAGTAAGATTTGGTTAGCCTATATGTTGATCAGAGATCCAAAGTACCAAGCTTAAGCATATAAGTTAGGGTTTCCTGCATTATTGTCCAAAGAAATTTTGACCCCAATTTTGGTGTATCACCTCACTTTTAATTCTAGTTTTGTTTTCAAAAGCTTCCTTTTTCCCTTTTCCCCATTAAGTTATCAATTAGAAGGTGATATCAAATATCAAATAGGAATCGAATCGGCCCAGAATCTGAGGACTCCTTCTCAATCATAGTCCACCCACAGCTAGAGAAGGTTTCCATTGTTAGGATAGGATACTATCAAAGCCCCAATGCCTGAGTTGGGGTGGTAATTCTAAACCTTAACAATTTTTGGCATGACCGGTGGGACTCTTTGTGATACATGAACCGAATCCAAACAAGGAGTTGAAAATATTTTGAGTATTTACATTTATCACATACCAGGAGAGGGAGAACTTTTTAGAGAGAGTCTAGAGGTACAGAAGAGCTCTCCTTCCAACCTGTAGAAAGAGGTAGGAAGCCAGGAAGGCCAAGGAAAAGAAGATCTGAGATAAGTTCAGCTCCTCCCACTTACTACGCTAATTTACCAAATTCTGATCAAGAATCTTTAGAAAGTTCTGCAGCACTTCAATTTCAAGTTGTTCTTGAGTCATCATCAGAAGAGGAACTACCTAAAGTTGCATATTTTGCTGCAGTAGCTCCAACAATGGCTATAAGATTTCCTTGTGTCCCATTTGATCAAGGTAGACCTTTAAGGATTGCAAATCACAACAACATACCATTGGAAGCATTGAAGGGATTTCCATCTTTCATGGGAGAAGGAAAAACAACAGCCATTAAGCACATCAAAGATATTGCTTCTCTTTGCAATGTCCATCACATCATGGAGGGGGATGTGGCTTTGAAGCTGCTAGCAACATCATTGAAGGGAAAAGCATTGGAATGGTTCCGAACTCTCCGAGTTGGATCCATTGCTACTTGGGATGCACTAGGTGAGGGATTATCTAAATTTTTTGAAGATAAATGTGACAATCTTTCTTTGGTGGAACAACTGACTACTATCAAAAGGGCTCCACAAGAGGACATGAATGATTTCAATCTTAGATTTTACAAGACTTGGAATAGGATCCTAGACACAGTAAGACCTTCTGCTGAATATGCATTTTTGTATTTTCTTAAAAGCATGAATAGTGATATTTCAGTGATGATCCAATCCATGGGGGGAAATTCTTTACCTCAATCTTTTGAGTTTGAAATTAGGGTAGAGAGTAGCCTCATTCAGGCAGGGAAGATAGCTCCTAGGCCTCCAATGCCTTACTTTCCTAACATCCAATCCAATATGTCATTAGTTGTTCCACCTTTGGCTCCATTGCCATCTTATAACAGTGAAGAGATAATTCCTGCTACCCCTTCTAATGAGTTCCAAAGTAATAAAAACAACCAACAAAAGATTGAGAGTTTACTCCAGACTTTTGGAAATGATTTAGTAAACCTGAAAAGGTAGCAAAGCAATCCAATATCCCATACCCCAAACTAGTTTGCTAGTTCTTCATCCCATTAGCCTATTCAACCTGCTTACCAAGGTGGCAAGCAGCAATACCAAGGAAATAACATTGTGAATAGGCAAAATTAGAATCAAAGGCCCTATAGACCTTATAATCCTGCACCCCTTAATGTTGTTAGGGATATTGTCCCTAACCAAAATAATCATGTTACTGATTGTGAATTGTGCTATCCCTGTAATGAATCTCACAATCAGTCTAAGTGCACTAATGGAGTGCTTAATCAAGCCCTAATGGTTCAAAATGTAATTGATTCATGACAAATTGCATCCACTGATGAGACTCAACAACACCCTGATCTGACTACTCTAGATACTGCATTTCTTAATTGGAAAGAGGAAGAGTTTTGTGGAGTAAGTGATGATTCACCTGTATTAGCAAACACAAGAGCCAAGAAGAGAGCTCTAGAATCAGAGAAATCAACTGCCAGGTTTGCTGCCACAACTCAATCACCACTCATTCCTCCAGTTTCTATTCTAAAGGGGCCTCCAAGTTTTGCAAACAAAGAAACACAACATTAGAGGCAGGTAGACCAAACCATTCTTAAATCACCTCAGAAGGTACAATTTGTTGTTCCCTATAATATTGTTGATAATATGAAGAAGATGAATGTTTCTATTTATGTGTGGGACTCATTAGCTATTCCAGGACAAGCTGATTTATTGAAAGAAGAGCTGTCAAAAGGGACAGCAAGTTCACATCAAGCTCTTAAACACCCTCCTCGAGTCGTTATGGCCAATTCAGAGCCCTCAAAAGTTCATGATAAGGTGGTTAAAGAAGAAAAGAATTTTGTTAGAGTGCAGCAACTGACAGCACAAATGAGTAAGAAGACTGTAGATTTGAAGCAACCAGTAGTGATAGTTGGTAAAGGACCAGGAAATATGAAAAAGATGACAAAAAAGGAAGGTAAAAAAATCTGCAAATAGTAAGCCTCCTCCTTTTTATATTTCTTTGATCACTGGAAACAAGTTTATGCATAATTTTATGGTTGACAGTGGTGCAACCAGTACTGTCATGCCAAAGAAGATAGCTGATTTATTGGATTTAAAGTATGAACCTCTTGAGAAATGAGTTGTCCAGATGGATGGTTCTTCAGTCAAGACCATAGGTGTTGTTAAAAATGCAATTTTGACCTTACACTCATGTCCAAACTTTTCCATTTCCCAAGATATTTTTGTCATAGATCTGCCACCTTACTTTGCCCTATGTTTATCAAGAGACTTTATAGCCAAAATAGATGGATACTTCTCATCAAATTGGTCTCACCTGTATTTCAGAACTAGATATGGTGCTAAGGTGACCATAAAGTTAGAGTTATGGTCCAAAGATCACATAGAGCCTTATAATCCTAGTCCCATAAATGCAAGTTGTGTGATCATGGATCCAAATGAAATCAGTGATAGTTCAACTTATAACACACAAACTGAGGAATATCGTGATATTGTGTTGGATGAATGGACTACCAGAGATGATCAAGATGATGATGTGTTTGATGCTGGTTTTGGTAACTATGTGATGTTAGAATCTGGTTCAATTTTGCCTAATCTGATTAAGGATCAGTGTTCTGAATCTGAATTATTTAACCAGCAATGGGACTTATATTTTGACAGATCTAAGAACAAAGATGGTGTTGGTGTAGGGGTTATGTTAATTTCACCTGATGGTGATAAATTTTATGCTACATATAAACTATCTTTTCCATGCACTAATAATATAGCTGAACATGAGAGTCTGATCCATGGATTAGAATGGGAAAGGAAAAGGGGAATCAAGTGCTTAAGGGCATTTGGAGATAACGAGTTGATAATAAAGTAGGTGAGAGGTATCAATGCTATTAAAAATGATCTTTTGAAGCTGTATAAATCTAGAGTTTCTGATATTTTGGATAATTTTGATGCATTTAACCTCATTTCTATACCTAGAAGAAAAAAATGCATGCTAATAGGTTGGTTGGTATTGGTGCTCATGTTTTAATTACTAAAAGAAAAGGACATATTTTAGATCATTCATATGTTAAAATTATTGTAAGGCCATCTATCCTGAACAATGATATTAATTGGCAAGTGTTTAACACTGATGAACATATTTTAAGCTTTATGACTGAAATAGAAGGCTTTTCAGCTTATAAAAATGATAAATTCAATCAACAAATGAAAAATAAAATCATTCAATTGAAGACTAATAAGCTTCCAAGGGGATTAGTTAGCTTAGAGTCAGCTTTCAACTCTGACAATAAATTCAGAAAGAACAAAACCAGCTTACTGATCAAGGAAGATCACTATGAAGAAGTAGAGATATTCAAGGACAAATACTTGAAGGTTGGTAATATTAATTCCCCTGAAGAAAAGAAAATGCTTATTGATTTTTTTAGGGAATATAATGATGTGTTTGCATGAGATTATGCTGACTTAAAAGGATTTGATCCTCAATTAACTCAACATACATATAATTAGAGCTAAATGTCAAGCCCGTTAGACAAAGGCAAAGGCTTATCAAACCCAAACTAGAACCTTTAAAGCTAAAAGAAATTAATAATCTTCTGAATGGTGATATCATAATCTCTATCAAGCATACCTTTTGGGTTTTTTAAATCTTGTTCCTATGAGGAAGAAGAATGGAGAGATAAGACTTTGTGTAGATTTTAGAGACCTCAATAGGGCATCTCTAAAAGATAGGCACCCTCTTCCTTCTATGGAACAGATCCTACAATATGTCTCTGGTTCTGAGAGATTTTCCCTTCTTGATGGTTATTCTAGTTATAACCAAATTTTAGTTAAAGAATCTGATCAGTTTAAAATAGCCTTTACAACTAAATTGGCTACAATGGCTTATAGGAGAATGCCATTTGGTTTGTCAAATCTAGGGGCCACTTTTCAGAAAGCATTGGACATGGCTTTCAAGAATTTAATGTATAAGTTTGTTCTGGTATACCTAGATGATGTTACAGTCTACAACAAAATTGCAGACCAGCACATAGATCATTTGAGACAGATATTACAAAGATGTAGGGAGTTTGGAATTTCTCTTAACCCAAAGAAATATGTTTTTGCAGTTCATGAAGGTAAACTTCTAGGATATCAGGTATCTAAGGAAGGTACAACTATCAACCTTGAGATAATTCTTCCAATTCTAGAACTTTCATTTCCTAAACACAAGAAAGGATTGCAGAGTTTTATTGGGGGAATAAATTTTGTTAGTTGGTTTATCCCTGATATTGCAAACTTGTTGAAACCATTAATTGATATGCTTAAGAAGGATGTCCCTTTCAGCTGGACACATGAGGGAAAGAAGAATTTTGAATTGATAAAATAGGCTTTGTCTTTAGCCCCTACTCTTGTTAATCCTAATTTTACTAAAGACTTTATTATATATTCTTATGGTGGTTTTGATACTATTTCAGCAATGCTGGTTCAAAAGAATGAAGAAAAATAGGAGCAGCCAGTTGCATTTTTCAGCAAAGGTATGGATGATTATGAGAAAAGATATAGCTTTGTAGAAAAACATGTGCTAGCTGTTATAAAATCCCTAAAAAAATTTAAGCATTTGATTGCTAGGAATAAGATACACTTAATGATTGCACATCCTAGCATTAAAGAGTTTTTGCTAAATAAATATGTCAATGAAAAGAGGGCAGGGTGGCTAACAAGGGTCATGGAGTATGATGTGCAAATCCATGTGACCAAGCTGGTTAGAGGAAAAGGCTTATGTGCTCAAATGACATAAGGAGAAGATAAATTTGAAGCCACTGAAGAGGCTCTTTTGCCCCAAGGTAATTATGTACTAATCAATGATTCAGTATCCTGGTTATCAGATATGACCAGATTTCTACAAACTGGTCAATGTCCAATGAATCTTGATAAATCCAAAAAGAGATACTTCATATTACAATCTATTCCTTATGTTTTAAATGATAATATTCTTTATAGGAAATATTTTTTTGGTATTCTTCTCAAGTACATAGACTATGTTGATCAAAGCAAGATTCTATCTGAATTCCATGATGGGTCTTGTGGGGGGCATTTCAGACCTAAAAATACAGTATGGAAAGTTTTAAGAGCTGGCTATTATTGGCCAAATTTGTTCAAAGTTGTCCATTCATGGGAAAGATAATTCCATAAGTGTGCTATGTTTGTGGGAAAACAAAGGTTGGCGGCATTGCCATTAAAGCCAATTATTACAGATCAGCCATTCAATAAATGGGGAGTGGACTTTATAGGTCCAATAAATCCAAATTCTAGTACAGGACATAAGTGGATCTTAACTGCCATAGACTATTTCACCAGATGGATTGAGGCTATTGCACATAAGGAATCTACTGGAGTAGCTGTTTTAAAATTCTGTGATGATATTGTAACAAGGTTTGGAGTCCCTCAGTCAATAGTGTCAGATAATGCTCTAGCTTTTGTTGGGTCAGCTATAACAGAGTGGGCTATCAAGAATGGCATTTATTTGAATACTTCTTCTAATTATTACCCACAGGGTAATGGTCTTGCAGAATCTACCAATAAGAACCTGTTTAGGATCATCAAAAAGACTCTGCAAGGAAACAAGTGGGATTGGCACTCTAAATTAAAGGTAGCCTTATGGCTGGATAGAATAACACCTAAATAGTTTATTGGGAACTCACCTTGTGTCTTGGTTTATGGTAAAGAGGCCAGATTGTCTATTTCTATAGAATTTTTAGCGTTACAGCTTGCTAATCAAATGTTACTATTTGAAGAGGAAGATCCTCTTAAACTAAGATATGTTGAATTGCTAAAACTAGAAGAAGAAAGGAAAAAGGAATTGGATACTATGGAGTTAAGGAAAGCCCAAACTAAGAGCTCTTTTGATAAGAGAGCTACATCCTAGGATTTCAAGGAAGGGGATCTAGTACTCAAGTGGGATGTATTGAAGAGCAGGCCAAGTTAGCATGATAAATTTGACCATTCTTGGTTAGGCCCTTTTGTTATTACAACCTGTAAGGAAAATAATGCTTATCAGTTGTCCACAACTGATGGGCAAGTTCTACAAATTCCAGTTAATGGAATTCACCACAAGCTTTGCTTTGAGGGTTAGGTTTATTCTAGGTTTCATTTCAATAAGTGTTTTCCAAGCACTAGGTCTTTAAGTTGCATGAGTCTAGGTTACATGCATTTTCATTTTAATAAAGGTTGCATCCATGGCTCTAGTTTTGTAACTCTGTTGCCCTAGGATAAGGTCTAAAGGTCATGTCTAGCAGGTAGACATCCAGCAGAAGTTGCCAAAATTGTTACCCTAAATAACAGCATACAACAAAAAAAACTACAAATAGGAAAAATTTGCATTTTTAGGAGTCTAATTAATACTATCCTTCAGATATTATTGATTAAAATTTCATTGAATGCTTGCTAGTTTTTTGTCAGGTCCTAGGTCTCCAAGTCCTGGTCTTCATCTTCATTTAGGTATTTAGGGTTTTCACCTGCATCATGAGAGAGAAAAGGGGTGTCAGATCAAGTTGGATCTAAGCAATACATGGGACACAAACAACATACAATCAATTCTTCTAATGTTGCATATCAATATGATGAAACCAATGTAACAATAAAATAGGCATCCACAATATCTAAAATATAGTATTAAATGGACTTGTTCTAAACATGAAACCTTTTTCTATTTATGGTCACTTTGATGTATGTTATTCTTGTCTTTATAACCAGATATCTGAATGAAAGGGATTTAGTATTCCTATCTGAGAAACCTTTTTTAGAATTTGATCAACCTGTTAATTCAACAAACACAAATAAACCAACCAACATTCAAGAATGAATGAATGAATGCCATCCTGGATGACACTCACCCATAAAAATTAATTGATTCATTTTATCTGCTGACCTAACAGATTGATTAGTGATATGTGTGCAATAGGTGATCATATAACTGAATGGAGATAGCAAGAGAAAATGCAATGAGAGCCACGAGCCTATGCTCAAACTTCACATAAGTCATTATATGTATGAAAGGTTGTTCACATCTCAGGAAGTTACAGTTCACATTCATGAGGAGGGAGATGATGCAAATACAGAAAAGGATCCAGGATGCTGCAAGAGACACGTGAGAAAGGAAGGGTTCTTAATGAACTCAAATATGCAGAAATGGAAGGATAAGAGGTTCATTATGCAAATGAGAAATGGAATTAATGTTGTTACAGTGAGTATACAAATACAGAAAAGGAATAATAGTTCATTTTGAAAAAATCAATTTTAGAAGATACATGCTTAGTATTGTTATCATTTCTATGTTATGAAATATTGTTTTTTATACTTATAGAACAGTAAGATTTACAAACAGATGGAGATATGTAACATAATTAACAAACTGCATATGAGCTGCAAGTGAAAATTAATGAGCAATAATTGAAGCAACAATATTTTTGTATGCTTTTATGAAGTAAAACATTCATAGAAAATAACTACATTATGAGCAAAATAGTATATGATCATCAACTGAAGAATTCAAATAATGCTGTAATGGCTCATGACTTCAAAAGAATATTGCATTCATGCCCTTAATGCCAAAAAATTTCAAGAAATTTCTTTATACAAGGTATTTAGATAGATACGTCTTATTCTGGTATAATGTTCACCATGCATACAATGCAGGGCATATATTCATGCTAATGGAGTATACATGGTTTAAGGGTTCCTGTTATGAGCATTTCCCATGAGAGTCATGAGCCCATGCTCAAACCCCATGGGTGGCATCTTATATACTTATAAAAAGAACAGTGTGTTTTTACACTAAAAGGAACAACACTTTCACGGTGTTCTAAACATGTCATGTTCTCATTTTGATAAGGTATGCTCATGATTTCACCAGTGAAGCTAAATGTGGTTTACAAACATGCTGGAGGAGAAATTTATACTTATATCTTCAGACAGAGAAATGAAGGTGAATTTTTGGTCGTAATAGAGCAAACATGTTTTGTGCTCATCACAGTGTTGTCATGTTTTAAAACCTTTAAGTGGAGTGCATCAGTGATTTTTTTAGTGGCTAATATTCGCCAATTGGCTAATTTTTAAAATTTGAGAATCCAAATTTGGCTAATAATTCAAGATTTAAGGTGACCTAAATCACCAAATTTTTACAAAATTTTATTTTAGAAATATTTCCATAACCAAATAATTTATTTTATTAAAAATTTGAACTCAAAGATTCACCTAATATTTGATAGATAGTTAGATGCAATTCGCCTAAATTTTATCAGTTATTATAGAAATCTAAATTAATTCACCAATAATATATCATAACTATTAGTTATAGTAGGGTTGTGTCACCAATATTAGTTGTCATTTTTGGTTTAAAATATAATCTAGTGATCTTCATTATATTCCATGAGGCAAAAATGTTACTATCTTATTTGTAACACTTATCGGGGCTAAGATTTCCTTTGGATTGTTGATAAATCAATGACACTAAAGAAATTTTGGGTCCTATTACAATAATAAAAATAATGATACATTTATCTCATACAATATAACGAGGATTATTTGATTATATTTTAAATAAATGGTAGCAACTAGATACTATAGAGTTCGCTTAAACCCATCAAATATTTTCATAGTTAGCCTAATAATTTTCTATAAGCACTCTTTTTTCTTTAAATATAATTATTTTCCATGGTCATTAATGAAATTTTGGTTATTGCTTGAGATTGGCCAATATGTTCTACAAAAAAAATGTGATTAAAAAATATTCGCCAATACAAATAATTTGTTTTCCCAAAAAAATGAGAGATTCGCCAATAGGAATTAATTTTTTTTAAAATAAAATGAAAGATTCGCCAGGATTTTATATATTTTTCTAGAGGGGGTTTCTCAAAGTTATCCCTGGAGTGCATTTGTATACAGACAAGACAACCATGCAAGAGAACCCGAGTTCATATCAAACTTGCACATTATCGAGTTCACCATAATAGCTATGTGGGTATATCTTCTTTTTTGTTTTTGCTAACATTAATGTAACATGGAGAGCATTAATGAAGAACACGACAGCAAGAAAGAAACAGAGAATAACTTGGTATTTAGGGTTACAACATAAAAGATAGAGCTATGGTGGAGTTTCAAAGTAGTCAAACAATAGGTTTGACATTTAGAGAAGTAACATTAAAAACCCTTAATTGTTATTTAAAAGAGATGCAATGAAGGAGACCCTAGAAATATGGAGCTACAAGAACCTAAGTTCTAGAAATAAACATACAGAAGATTACAACTTGTTACAAGAAGAGTGCTTTCATTCTATGTAGAGTAAACAGAAGTGAGAAATGTAACTTATGTGGAAGAGGTGAAGATTAGGAGCCAAGTGTTGTGGTTTAACAGCAGAAGAGAGGGAGCCCAAGCTTTGTGTGTTGCAATAGAGAAAACCGTGACCTCTGCAAGTGTAAGTTCACCATCAGTTGGGAACAAGTCTAAAGTAGGGGCTAAGATGACTAGTTTTGAGTCCGAGTCTCATGGATCCCTCTACACCTCTCAACCACAGCTTAGATTCATTCCAAGCTGACAGTGGTTGTGGATACCAACTTCAAGTCCCAGTTCAAAGAAAGGGCAGTGCCATCTTTTATGGCTTCTAAAATGACAGAGCCCAAGCTCTGCAAGTTACCCCTGTAGGTGTTTCACACATTGGAGGCCATGGGTCATAACTCATATTCGACAGAGCCAAGGCTCTTGAACTCCAAGTTCAAACAAATAAACCTCAGACTCTAGAGAAATGCACAAAATGCACCATATGTTATGGCAGAGCAAGTTCAAACCCATGGTTTCCCATGGAGTCTGAGAAGCCCGAGCTTCTTCATATACTCCAGAAGAAGATTCAGTGCCATTGATTATGGCTTCCCAACTCCAGTTAAAAGAAAGCATGGCGGCGCCAGAGAGGAGAAAACCCTAAGTGTGAAATGAAATGGAAAAACACTATGCAATGTGTTTTACCCATCTTTGAAGTCCACTAACAAACAGAGTTAATGCCATGTTAGTTCACAGTGCCTCGGCATTCCTTTCACAGTGCCACGACAGTATCTTCATGCCACAAAGACAACATTCTATCTTTTCAATATATCATCTATGAGCTATTATCAAACATTGAACTTGAGTTACATCAACTTGGTTGTATTGTGGTTGGGTTGATGCAAAGTTAGGGTTTGCTCATGCCATGGTGTCGGGTTGAGTAGTGGAGTTAGGCTTCTATACTACGCTATCGGGTTAGGGTTTATGAATTTGAGGTTAGTGATTTTTGATATGTCATGTAAAGGGTTGGGGGAGTGTATTAAGAGATGTATTTTTCATCCACCAATTTAAGGAGGCTAAACTTAAGGCTTGATTTGGGGTATTTGTTAGACCTTAAGGTTTAATGATTTTTTATATTGTAGAGGACTTTTGGAGGGAAATGTCTTTCAAAGTTAAGCCATGAGGGCTATATAGTGGATCCTTTGCTTCATGTTTAGGGGTTCAAGATTTTACAAAGGAGAGCTTTTAGTGAACTTTCTTGTTCCTAAAGCCTTTTTTATGCATTTTGTATCCATTGGGTTGTAGATTTTGGAGATAGGGCATATAGTGAACTTCTTGTTCTAGATGTTTTGGAGACCATTTTGTAATCTATCCTGTCATATTTTTGGGAGGATAATAAAGAAGAAATTTTATTCCTTTTCTATATGCTTTTGAGTTTGGGTTTCACATCCTATTTTCATCTTGTCTTACAAGTGTTTTATTAAATTGATATCTAAAAGAAGTGAGTTTTATATTCCTTCCATAGGTAATCAACAATTCAAAGCCTTGTAAGAAATCTTTATGTTTTCTGATTAGTCAAGCTATTCGTGGTTCAACCCTAGTAGTAAGATTTGGTTAGCCTATATGTTGATCAGAGATCCAAAGTACCAAGCTTAAGCATATAAGTTAGGGTTTCCTGCATTATTGTCCAAAGAAAGTTTGACCCCAATTTTTGGGTATCACCTCACTTTTAATTCCAGTTTTGCTTTCAAAAGCTTCCTTTTTACCTTTTCCCCATTAAGTTATCAATCAAAAGGTGATATCCCATATCAAATAGGAACCGGCCTAGAATCTGGAGACTCCTTCTCAATCATATTTCACCCACAGCTAGAGAAGGTTTCCATTGTTAGGATAGGATATTGTCAAAGCCCCAATGCCTGAGTTGGGGTGGTAATTCTAAACCTTAACAATTCTATTAAAATAAATAAATGTAGGTATGTAGGTATGTATGTACATTAACATCTATGCATGTATGTACGTGGATATGCACATCTGAAAGATTATCCACATGTATGTATATATGTAGATAGGTGTGAGTGTAGGTAGGTATGCATGTATTTACATTTCTTTATACATAATCTATAACCCTCCTTTGTTGTCATCTTAGTTATGGAAGCATGCCATACATATCCCAAATCAACAATGGTACTTAATTAAACAATTCCAATACTAATACTTACATACACAAAGAAATTCATAAAAGACATCCATACTCATAATTTAGATACGTCTGGGCATATCCCAGAAAAATATTTGGAATATCAAAAAATATATAAATCTCCTTCAGGATGACGGGAAGAATCAAGTACCTATAAAGTTATATGAATACACACACAGATATAGAAATATAAATACACACACGTAGTAATGACAAATTTTATACACTGGAATTTAGCCACTACACCCACAATAATTAGGTTGTCATTACAATAAAGATCTAATTAATATTTTCGGGATCCACTCCACCACATAATTTTGATCAACGAGTCTGGCACGAGTTGATATTGATACAGTAATAAAGTAGTATGTTTAATTGATTAAAAACCATATGTATGTACTACTGCAATAAAGCATCCATTAAATTAGGCCAAAGGACAAGGTTACTTTAGGGTAAAGTTATCAGGGCCCTATATTAATTACAAGAGGTGGCCAAGTTGGCATTATTAATTGTTGGTTAGGATAATTTCCCAAGGAAGAAAAGATCTCTGCAGAAATGGAGTCCAGGTTTATTACATACCAGCTCAGCGACAATAGTTCTCTTTTATAAAATTAATTTATAACTAATTATTCTACTTGTTCTGTCCATAATATAGAAGGTAGATACACAAAGTGTTCTTTCAGGTAGGAATGTAGGATTATATGTCCAAATGGATATCTATATATATGTATGTATATAAAAATGAGAGTTTGGATATATGTATGTATATTTGTATTTATGTATCTATGTCTATCTATTTGTATGTATGTAGGGACACATTTATTTCACACACACTTACAACTATAATGACAGATCCCTTTGTATATTTATGTATTTCCCTTACAAGCTATACTACCTCTCCAAGAAAATTATTAACCATTTATTTATTTATTGTATATTTTTAATTATCAAGGTTGAGATTCCATATGTGTATGCACCCCGAAGAATTTCAAATGGGAACTATTTTCTATTTGCTTCGACTATTTTTGGTAAGAAACTGTAGCAATGTGGATAGGACTAGTTGGCCCTTTTAGAAGCAAATGGATCCACTCGGCCTGCATTTAGGGATTTAGTATTTTTTAGTAATAGGAGTAAGTAATTAGGATACTAAGATTATACAATGAAAAGATAGACTCTAGTCTCCGTTTATTTTACTAGAGATTATCATCTTAAGATAACAATTTTAAGAATGACATAAAAACTTATATATACTAAGAGATACAAATAGGAAAAATCTTAATCCTTTATGTACTTATATACCCGGTTTAGTATAAAATTATTTAGACTCAATCGTTAAACTCTTAGTTTAAATATAGTTAAAATGAATCCTTAACCCTACCTGAGATTGAAGTAAGGTTAAGCATGCTGCAGGGGATTTAGATTATTATTAATATAAAATGATAAGTTTACACCCTAATGATGTAGTTGTAGAAGTTGAGAAATCCAACTTCACAGATCGTCAAGAACACCTGCATGCAAGTAACCTGGTGCTGAAAGGAAACTAGAGAGACAAAAGCAAAGGCTTGGAAAATCTCAGCGAAGTGAGAGCAAATTCTATTCCAAGGTAATGAAAAATAATTACAAGAGTTCAACCTTAAAGGTGAATGAAACCCTAAAAAGGTAAAATCTAGGTTGCGCAATATAATTAATATAAAATATTAATTATATGCACCTAAGAAACATCTTAAGTGAAAATAGAGTACATAGACAACTTAATAATTAAATCAACATGATCTAATTAATAAGTGAAGATAAATAGATACTCTAACACCCCCCCTTAAGCAAAGCTCAGGAGGTAAGCTAACCTAGCATAGCTATGAAAGTAGGAAAAGAGGGTCCCGATAATAAGCCTTGATTAGGTACCCAATACAAGGAAATATCTGTGAACCGGAGATAAAGGAGAAAACCCAGTGGGAAAAACCCCTCTCCAAAAAGAGAAAGAAAAAACATGCTGAAAAAAAATGAAGGAAGTAACGCCTCAAAAAGACCCCCCAAGGACAACTTCCATCATCCCAAGCATAGAATACAACTGAAGATAGCACGGAGATGCAAAAGGTTTGGTGAAGATTTCAGAAACTTGGGCGTCAGTGGGAATGTACTCCAAAGTGAGAACACCATCCTAATTCTGTTGACAGATGAAATGCATATTAAGCTTAATGTGTTTAGTGCACTGATGCTCCACTACGTTGCAGGAAATGTGAATAGCACTTTGATTATCACACCACAGAATAGTGGGATGATCAGGAGGAAAGCCAAACTCAGTCATCAACTATCGAAACCATAAAATATCTTGACTAGCATGCACTACTACTCTAAACTCAGCCTCTATAGATGAAAGTGTGCAAGCATTCTGCTTCTTGCACGACCATGTGATAGGACTAGAGCCAAGACAAAAGACAAAGCCAGAAGTAGACTTCTGATCATCAACATCACCAGCCCAATCTGAGTTAGTGAAGCCAACAATGTGAGGAGCCCCTAATGTGTAATGAATGCCATACATAAGTGTGCCTTGAATGTATCTCAAAATATGCTTGGCAGCTTGCCAATGACTCTCATGAGGCTCATGTGAGAACTGAGAGACTAGACCAACTACAAAGGAGAGATCAAGACAAGTTTGTGTTAGGTACAAAAACCTGCCAACCAACTGTCGATACAATGTAGCATCCACTGAAGGCGAAGTGCAAGAGGTAGACAAAGTAACACCTGAATGAAAAGGTGTGGGAGCAGGCTTGCAATCAAGCATATCAAAGTGCCGAAGCATGTCAAGAGCATACTTCTACTAGTAAACAAAGATCCCAGTAGAGGACTAAACAATCTGTAGACCCAGAAAGAAGTGTAATGGACCAAGGTTAGTCATCTCAAAATGCTCCATCAATGCATGTTGGACATCCTGAATCATAGAAGATGAGCTACCTGTGATGAGAAGATCATCAACATATAGCACAAGAATCAAAACCTCATCCTTAAGACGCTGAATGTAGACTGTAGGATCGGAATGACAGCGTGTGAATCCTATAGAAAGTAGAAAGGAGTCCATCTTCTCATACCAAGCCTGAGGGGCCTATTTGAGACCATACAAAGAATGCCAAAGTCTGCAAACCAAGGAGGAATCCTACACAAATCCCTGAGGCTGCTCCATGTAAATATCCTCAGTAAGATCACCATGCAAGAATGCACTCTTCACATCCATCTGAAAAATGGGCCATCCTTGAGAAGCTGCAAGGGATAAGACAAGGTGAATAGAGTTCATCTTGGTGACAGGGGAAAATGTATCAGTGTAATCAATACCATCAACCTTTGAAAAAACCTTCATAAAAAGATGTGCCTTGTACTTATCAATAGAACCATCAGCAGCAAACTTAGTATGATACAACGACTTTCATCGCACTAACTTTCTTCCCTTAGGAAGAGAACAAAGATCCCAAGTATGATTCTTCATCAAAGAAGAATACTCCTCCTCCATAGCACTGTCCCACATAGTATGTCGTTTCACTACTGTAAATGTCTGAGGGTCACCATAAATAGCATGACTCAGAAGAATAGAACCCGCAATATGAGACCTGGTGTGACGGGAAGTGGAAGGGTCACCAACTAGAGATCCTACAGCATCAACTGTAACACAAGCCCACCTAGGCATCAGTGGAGGATCCTTTGGTGGAGGTAAATGGGGATCACCAAGATCATCATCCTAATCATCCTGAAAAAAATCTGGAAGAGATAAGGGAGTAGTGGTAAGTGAACTAGACTCTGGAAGCGGGGTATCTACTGTAGGAAGACGCTCATCAAACTAGACATCCCATCAAAATAGGACCTCTCTAGAATTAGGATCAAACAACCTATATGCCTTAACATCCTCGCAGTAGCCAACAAAAATGAGGTGTCATCTCTTTCACTCCATTTCCCTCCTCTGAGTGTCAGGCACAAATGCCCATGCTTCACTACCAAAAACTCAGAATGAAGATACACCAGGCTTGACATGAGACCAAGCCTCCTCAGGAGTCATATGTTGAACTGCCTTGTGAGGCATCTGATTCTAAATATAGCTGGCACAATTGACTACCTCTGCCCAAAAAGATGAATCCATGGACCTGGACTGTATCATACAATTAGCCATCTCCTGAAGTGTTATATTCTTTCTCTCTACCACACCATTCTACTAAGGGGTGTAGGGCACTAAAAAATGATGCTGAAAACCATGTTCAGAGAAAAAATCCCTGAAAGCTTGGTTCACATACTCCCCCCCATTATCTTTGCATATCCACCAAATAGAGAGACCAAATTGCTTCTCCACAAATGTCTTAAAGACCCAAAATGAATCAAAGACATCAGACTTGTACTTCAAAAAGTACACCCATGTGCACCTGGAGAAGTCATCAATGAAAGTAATCACATATCTGGCACTAGAAAAAGGAGTAGGAAATGACATGAGGTCACTGTGAATCAACTCCAATGGTGCCAAAGCACGAGTTGCTCATCTGTGAGGAAAAGGATCCCTACGTTGTTTTCCAAGAACACAAACCTGACAAACCCCATCAGTGCAAGTAATCTGTGGAAGCCCAAGAATAAGTACCTATGTGCTCATCTGCTAAATATATCTATAATTGACATGGCCCAAACGCTCATGCCAAATTCTACTCACTGAATCTGCATGTGCTATAAGATAGGAACACGTGCCATCAAAAGACTCAAATCCATCAAATATGTATAGGAAGGATGTAGTATCAACACTCCCAGTAGCCACAATCATATCAGAATCATGTAAGTCCTGAATGACTACATCATGTGGTGAGAACTCAACTGTCTTACCAGATCCAGAGTGGCAAATATGAAAGATAGATAATAGGTTCGTCGAAATGTCAGGGACAAAAAGAACATCCTGAAGAGAACCCCCAGCTAGTGCAACAAAACTAGAACCCAAAACTAAAAGATGTGATGAGTTCCCAATAGCAATCTGTGAAGTAGCACAAGGAGCCAGTGAGGTGACCAACTGCTGAGTGTGAGTCATGTGGTGAGAGGCACTGGAATCCAAAATCTAGGTGGGCCCAGAAGTCATTGCTTGTGTAGTAAGAGCATGACCTTTCCCTATAGGGGAGGATGTGGACAAAGGAGCTAAAATGTGATGCTCCTGCATGGCTTCCTCTAAAGCCTCCAAATGTTTCTAGCACCTAGAAATAGGATTTCCATCCTTTCCACAAAAGATACAGGTCTCAACTGATTTCTTCTTTGTCTTGGAGGTAGACTCAGTAGACTTCAAAGAAGATTTACCCTTGGAAGGGTTAGCTGGAGGTTTTGAATTAGTTTTATGTGCAAGTTTAGAGGAATACTCATTGCCTACTGAATCTTTCTTTGGTTTGGCTTTATATTTTGGTTTCCCCTGTGAAGACTGAGCAACCAATGCTTGGCTAGAAGATCTAGAAGCATCCATCTATTGGATCTTTGCCTGTTCCTGTGTCAACCGATCACAGAATGTCTCAAATGAAGGCATGGTGTGCCTAGCACCCAAAGCATCCATGGTGGATTAGAAAGTAGAAGAAAAGATCTAATGCTATCCTCTCAACTTTGAGAGTATCAGGAAGATACACTCATCATCTGTCTTGTTTCTCCCACATCCCTGCAAAACTGAGCGCAAAGATTTGAACTTCATCAAGAAGTCCTCCATAGTGGGAAAGCCGATAGGAGTTAAAGTGGTCAGCTCTCCATCAAGCTGTAGTGCTTGAAACTCATTCACTGTGCCAAAAAAATCTGAAAACTTGCCCCAAATAGCCCTAGGAGTTGTCAAACCATCCAGGTGAAAAAGGAGACTGTCAAAGATGTTCAGTGCAATCAAGCCCATGGCTTCATCCATTTTTTTCCTATGCTAAAGAACCTCAAAAGGATGTTGTAGGACAGGTTGGTTTTCACCTAGACATGACCATAAGCCACGTGACATGAGTAGCCTGGTCATGTGTGCTTTCCAGGTGTGATAATTGTGTGGTGTCAGTCGGGCCATAGAGGGGTCCGACATTGAGATAAGAAGAAGACAGAAGTAGAAGGGTCATTTCTGAATTTAAATGACAGAAATCAAATGCATCCCCCCCACAATGTATAATTATATCCCCCTTACAGCAAAGAAACAAATACTGAAATCACAAAAATGAGAAGAAAACCTGGACGCCAAATGCAGAGAGGGAGGAAATGGAAGCCTCTACTTCAACACCAGAATTGAGAGATCAAACAGCCAAATTAGAAATCAAGACCATCACCAATATGTCTGGCTTGGAAACACCTTTCTAAAAATATTTTGTTTTCCAAAAATGGATAGTGTATGCACAAGTTACGGCCAAAAAACCAACTGCTCCTCCAAAAATGAGCTCACTAGAAAAAACCAGTCATGGCAAAATATTTGATGGTCAAATGACCATCACCGACTCTAGGAAAAAATTTGACGACCATCTACACATTGTGGGCCCGTCTCGCTAGAAAATTTTGGAAAACTGTCGAAAAAAAAAATTTGGCAGGTGACGTCAGCGGTGACATCACTTGGCATGCTATCGGTGGCACCTGGTAGCAGGCTGGTGGCGGGCCGGTTGCTGTCACCAGCGGTGATGGTGGCCAGGCTTCTCCTGGGTGGCAGCACCACTGCTGGCTGCTCCGCCGGTGGCTGGTGGGTGGCGCGAGCCAGGCTGGGGTGGAGTCAAGGTGGCGCGGCGGTGGCCGCTCCAGCTGTGCTCGGTAGAGCCACCGAAAACCTTAAAAAAATCTTCTTTTTTTTTATTTTTTTTCTTGATTTTCATGTCGTACGGCCTAGGAGTGAGAAAAATTTTCTCAGGGG
>MU227859.1:3189837-3236332 GCA_018584345.1 Thuja plicata | reverse complement strand
ATAATTAATATAAAATATTAATTATATGCACCTAAGAGATAGCTTAAGTGAAAATAGAGTACATAGACAACTTAATAATTAAATCAACATGATCTAATTAATAAGTGAAGATAAATAGATACTCTAATAGTAGTTTCTTCTTCATTCCTTGTCCTCTGCTTAGGTAATCCAAATTATTAGGATCAATCATTCAGAAATATGCTTCTAAGGTTTAGATGAGTTGTCCACTTTTTATCTCCTTGGGCCCTATCCGATAGCTTGAAGGCTTTACTCATCCTATTGATGATTATGTGATTCTTCAAACTAGAGTTGTCATTGTAATCATAACTTGGTTACTCGACTAATATTTTATCTGGGTTTGTGAATCCTTCCCAAATTTATCTAAGCTTTGTAATTTCTTTCTAGTCCTTTAAGTCCCATCCCGAGAGGTACTTTTCCCTAAACCAATAAGAATAAAACTGCGATATATGATCAATTAAAGAGACTATGCTAAGTTTTACTATATCTAGCGGATAGTTATAACTAGCAAAGATTTAAACAGGCATTAATACAAGAGAAGCATCAATTGGGAACATGACCCTTCAAACATATAAGCTTAATTAAATTATTTTTCAAAAATCTCAAGAGTGTAATTAGAGTAAGTAATTAATGATAAGAGTTAAGTAACTTGGATCACTATCTCTATATTAAAGACCTATTGTCATTCTCTTTCCTTATAGAAGTACTGGTTTAATTATTAAGAAAATGAGTCTGTTTGAATATGGAGTCAAGGCTGCTAACCTTTGTGTTAGGTGATGTCTGCACCATGGTCTTTTGAGGGTCTATTAAACCAGAGCACTTGAATAGGATTTTAAACCAACTCCCTGAGGTAGTAAGGCGTGCCATGGAGAAATGCTTAGGGAATTTCCATTTTAACAACGAATTCACATTTTGAACTAACGGGTCAATCATTGGAGGGTTCATAGCTCTAGCTTCCTATGTTAGATTCATGAAAGAGGATATTATCAGGGTGGCTAAAGGAATTTTCATAATTGAGGTTCTGGGAGGACTAGAAAAAATGGTTTTTATCATTAACCCTGATCTTACTATGCCTTTATTGAGGTTATTATGAGGACAAAGATAGATAAGCTGATGGAGATTCCTAGCGGCCAGTGTGTACCCACGCTACTAATTAAGGATGAGTGTTGTTTTGATAAACATTGGTCTGAAATGAAATGAAATATGGATTTATTGTTTCGGGAAGTGCTTAACACCAAAAATGATAGGGATTGGCTACTAACGTATTGGAAAGAGGAAGGCTTCATCATCCATGAAGTCCTGAACAAAACAGCCATTGAGGACTTCTGTATCATCGCACCATCAGTAAAATGATGTTTGAAACAACTGGTAGACATGATTGAAGAGGATGATGCCATCGTTATTGTCAAGAAGAATGAGGGAGAATGGAGTTGTGACTGGCTGCAAAAGGCTTAGCGAAGGGAATGGAGTTAATGTTTTAGGCCCAGTAATATTAGCCTGTTTATAACTTTTTGTATCTTTGTAAATCGTCTTAGTATGTCCTTGTTATACTTTTTATATGTTTTGTATACAAAGGCCTGGAAGATATTAAGGCCCATAGTTCTAGTCTATCTAGCTTAGGTAACGTACAAACCTTTACTATTTCGATAGAAAAACTGGGAATAATATCAGTACTGTAATTGTTTTAATCAATAATATAGATAGTTAGCTAAAAATACTTGTTTGATTGAGTTATATCTGTAAAATAATGGGCTCATTTTACCTACACACATTAACTCCATTTATAGTTTTGGGGCTATGTAACTCAACTAAAATATCATAAGTCTGATGATAAAGGTTTTTGATCTTAAGAAAATTTAATCGGCATTTACAAGTATGCTGGAAACTATACTGATACTGTTAAATCTTAGAATCCATAATCTAATGATCAAAAAAATTTGTTTGATTGTTATATTTAGCGATCGATAGGCTCTATCCACTTTCAATCTCCTGCTTATTCTAATGAGGCTCTGTAACTTACACTTCACTCTTACTTCAAAGTTAAGTTAATTAAATTCGAACCCTATAAAATTATTTTCCTAAATTTCATTTTTTTCTTTTAGCCTGTAGTTTAGCACTTTTAATCATACTTGAATAAAAAGAAACCATTGTAAATTGGGTGTTAGTCTGATTCCTTTAGTTGGGCTGATATCTATTTATCAATTCAGAGGGTTACGACTATCAGGACACTTAGGGACATCCATTATCAGTCATACACTAATACTCTAAATTAGGCACTAACTTTCATAGTGGAATAGACTTCTTATATAGGCAACTATATATTTGTTCTTCTCCAAAGTTATCCAGAGGCTCGATTTGCAGGCTTTAAATACACATTTTTACATCTACTCTACATGAATTTAACTGATCCTTACCTACTTCTAGTTACCATCTTGTTGTAGTCATTAATGAATTAAGCATTTAAAGCTTTTCCTTCTATGTTCCTATCAAGACCCCTTTATAGTTCTAGACCTTTCACATCACTTTTTCAACCTACTCCGAAGCTTTAGAAAAACCTTAAATCCTTTTGTGTCGACCATGTAGTAGTTTCTTCCGACCTCAAGACCAAATTTCTAGGTGACTTTTTCCTTTTACGGCTCACAAAGAGGTGGGGCTTGGACTTTCCTTGGCGCCCTTCCAAATCTCTCCAAACTTTGACGCTCTATTTCCTTGGGCTCCTGGTATTCTCGAGTTTCATCCTTATGGCATTTGGTATTCTGGCTTTAGGTTTGTCGAGGGATCTCTACACCTTCCAAGAGAGACTAGGGCTATTTATCATCCTCTTTTTGTGACTCTGGGAGCTTATCCTTGGCTATCTGAGACTAGCTATACCATGACTACTCCTATCAAATTAGTTTGCACTATTCCTCATATAGCCTTCGACGGTGAAATCACTATCAAGTGTCTAAAGTCTATCCTTCTGAACTCCCAATCCATTGTCCTTGGAGCCGTGTTTAGAATTTTAGATCGATAATTCTTATCAAACTCAGATAGATACAAGGTCAATACGGAGATTCCTGCCATGTTCATTACATCGGCTATTTATGTAGACCCTAGAAAAGAGGACATTGGGAAACTTTGTTTGCGGATTTTCAAAAAGAAATATCTTGGTAACATCGATAAAATTATTCAAAATATAAAACTAGATTGTACCATTACTATGCCTAGGTTCTATGATCTTCCATCTATTAATGGAAGGCTAGCCCCGACCATCCCCATCATGATTGTTGAATATTTTCATGTGTTTGTTTCCAGAGAACCAGTCATTAAACAGAATCTTGAGTTCTTAATGACCTTCATACAATTAAGGATCCCAACTAAGGGGAATTGGTTCTACTCCTACTGGCACAATGATGATGTGGGGGTTACAGATAGGATTTGCTTTAATGATTCAGATTATAAATAAATACTTGAGTTATGGTTGGATGAAGGAAATCCTCATATAAATAAAAGACCTAGGATTGCTTCTCTGACTAATGGAGCCTCTAGAGTGGGTGAAGAGGAGGGATGATCCCTTGGCCTTCCTGTTTATCTTTCTTTTTGTTATAACTGATTATTCGGCTTCTCTTTCCCTTGGTATTCAGAATTTGGAATTCAATAATATGAGACCAAGTTGGTTGGTCTATCTGCTTTTGTATTCAATTCTTAAATACTAAATTTTAGCTATTGATCCCCCTTTAGATCCTTTGAGTAAATAGGATTGTAAGGATACCTATGTGGATTTTATGCTAAAAATTATCTTATTTCCATTTTTCGAACAGTAGTTATGTTTTCATCACTATTTAACCTATAAGGGGTACCATGGTAACTAATATGGAAATTTATCTAAAATTTTAAGTACTATGGTAATATATCGCTATACGGTTAAAAATATAAGTTATCATTATTGCTTGATTTAACATAAATGCTCATATGTTTTGAACTAGCTCAGACATATTTTTATGAGTAGCCAACTTTGATAAACTAGATTATTTTGATCTTCCATCTTGACAAATGTACTACTTACTAATTAGTTGCGCTAAATCATTGCTTTATCTGGGTCTTTGATCTATTAGCATTTTGATGTTCCTTGTTAATCTGGTCTAAGTTTCCTCTGCTTAGTAATTACTGTGACAAGTTGAATATCACTAAAATGGTCCTAAATCATCTAACACTTTTTAGATAAGCTTTGGCAAGGTAACCAGGTGGAATAATACTAACTTTTGGTAGTAAATTCGACAGGATAAAGGTAAGTAAATTTCAGACTCTTCCCTATATTTGACTTAGCTTCAAAAAGTTCCTTTAGCTTCTATAGGATGTTTCAATCTTCATATAACTTTAAATAAATATATATATATATATATTCACTTATCTATTTATATACAACTGCTTAAGAATGCATTCTCAGTAATACATTTGGCTTTTATTTTTCCTAGTATGAATCAAGTAGTGTCATTAAGTTTAATCTTAATAATTCTTGTTACGCAACTCAAAATGGAACTTTTTATAAGAATACTATAGGGAGATCCTAAGATTTTATCACATTATCTTTAGGCTCTATCCTTTATTAGAATTGTAAACATGAATTTATCTAGGTAGGAAGTAGTATGTGTTTGTTCCTTTTTGTTACTTATAAGGGATGGGCAATTTCTATATCTGTAAGCATTTCTACTGCTAATGGTTATTTCGTTATATTATGCTTCTCTACGGAAAGGATAGTACTAGAAGGTAGCTTTAATTCATAATTTTTAATATGTTTTGCTAATGATTATCAAGAGCATTAGCATGTTGCTCTAGATTTTTTTTGTGCACAGGAATAGAATTACACATTGGTGAAAGGTGTAGAAAGTACAAATCCAGAGGTTCGGGAGGATTTTGTAAAAGGAGTTTTATCAATCAGTTGAGATTGAACCAATAAGTAACCCTGGGTATTTGATTTGTCACACCTTTATGTAAATGAGGGTATGCCTTCATAGTGTTTTGTAATCATGGATAAACACTCTTTTCTATAACTATTAAGGAGGGAATGCCTTTATACTATCTGTAAATGAGGGAATGCCTTCATATTATTTGTAAATGAGGGAATGCCCTCATGTCTCAAATTTGTACTCCAAAAACTGGATCTAAGATCCCGAGCAAGACTGGAGGTTTTCTTCTCCATTCTTTATTACCAATGTTTGAAGTGAATGGAATCCTTTGTATTTCTCTGGCATAAATAAAATTTTGGCTTCGGCCTTTTACCGATCAAAAAAAAAATTATAGAAGTGATAAATAATTAATTCATATCATATTTTAATTAAATTATATTTTTAAAAATATATATTACAATAGTATTTACAACAAACTATATAATGGATACACAACTCTAAGTTGTTCCAAGTAAAAGAATCACCCTAGAAGCTGAGCCAAAATTGTTTTTGAAAATTTAGAGAGGAAAAGAGTTTGAGAAAGTAATTCTACCTTAATTCCTTCACATATATGTCTATCATTTTCTCTAATAAATCAAAACTTTCATGTTAAGATTAAATTCTACTTTATCTCTCTTACAAAATTGTGTAGCATATCTACTATTATTTCTTATTTTTAATATTTTTCCCACCAATCATAAAACTCATATAATATATTTTCAACTATGATATATAAATATTTATGTAGTGTAGTAGTAATCAAGGGAAATAGAGAACGTATGGGTGAGGGCGCAACAAGGGCAGTTCCAGGTTCAGCGTTTCAGTAGGGAGCAACAACAAGGTAAAATCCATTCTCAAGATAGGAAGGCTTGTCATTTACAACATGTACAACATTCTGACACACAACAACAGAAATGTGGCCCGTATTTTTCCCAAGACTTCTCAAAAAAATTTTGAGGTCCTCCGATTGTGCACCATGAAAAAAATCATCAAATCAAGGGCTTTCAGACTTGTTCTTTTGTGCAGAATAATACCCAAAATGTTGTGCTCGACCTGTCGAAACAAGTAGGCACGGATGCTGACCTCAATATATTCAAAGCCAGTGAAGCCCTTTTTCATTAACCCTAGATTCCATTTCAAGACAGATCTACACCCAACAGGTGTGCAAAAGGTTAAAATATCATTACCATTGCAAGGGGACCCCTCGTCAGACCCTCCAAGATTCCAATGATTTTCAAGGTATGAGCATGGGGAGTCTTCAAGATAGGCAGCCATGAAGCCTAGGGTTAATCATAAGCAAGCAAGACTTAACTCAAAGCCAGTACATTTCAAAAATATATCTGGGCAGGAAATTTTTTAAATCATAATTGACCCCCATTGATCAAAGAAAGCCCTCCTCATATGCGTGCTACAAATGGTGCTTCAAGGATAAGTTAGAAACAATAAATATTTGACATATGTGAAGGAACCCCTCATGGTTCACTAGTGAAAATTGGGAAACCAACTGGTTCCATAGAAGTTATGCATGAATATGATAAGGGAAATTAGATTCAAAATGGAGATCCTAGAGTAGAGTTACCTGAAAATGAGCAGATCAAAGTGCCCTTCAAAGGAGATCCTAGAGTAGAATTACCTCAACACGAGCAGATCAGAGCGCTCTTCAATCCAAAAAATTCCAAACAGATCTGGCAAGCTAAGCAACTACATGCTCCTCCTAAATATAGAAAAAAAACTATGGATGTACCCCAATCTAACATTGATTCTCAAAACATGGTCAATATTACCCTCCCAGAGCACATGCTGCAAAACCATGTTGGATTTCTTCGACGATCAACTCTTATTGGTAAGTTTTCAAGAAATGCATTGTTATTTTCAGATATTAAAGTCTGTTCTTTTCACTATTGGGATGGGTTAAAGGATGTTATTTGATTGGGCCCCAATTTGGGTTTTTTTATTGCAATATTTGAGTCCGCCAATAAGAGGAATGATATACATAAAAATAAACCATGGTTTTGTAAAGGCTTGGGTCTTTTTACAATGGCATGGACCCCAAATTCTAAATCAGATAACAAGGCTTGTATTTTTTTTCCCCATAGGATTTCTTTGCCATTACTTCCTTTCGAATATAAAGACATAGAAATTCTGGAAACCATTGCTAACAAAATTCTTATTTTTATTAAACATGATCTCATCCCATTTGAGTTTCCACACCAAGATGTCAGGGTCTATATACTTATTGATCCATTAAAGGGTTTTCCAAATTAGATTACAATAAAATCAAAATGGGTTGTTTGGAAGCACAGTATTGTCCTTCAGAATGCAAAGATTATTCATTAATATCGACATAAACTAGGTCATTTTAATTCACAATGTAAGAAGATGGCACAGTCAGAGGTTTTGGTTTGTGAGGATCACTATACAGATCCAGCACTTTGTTTGATTCGGGGGTCTATTCAGGATGATGATGAGAGTATCATCAAAGAGATTCCATCTCTACCCCAATGCACACTTTTCACAGTTTCTGAGATCATTTCCCATTTTTATAAAGTGTCTATCTACTTCTTTTACACATAAAGATTTATTTTCATGCTTCAAAACAACTATAGAGTTGTAAGAGCCATAGATTTTTAGAAAATAGAGTCTTCCAGTCATGAGTCAAACAACATTGTCCAACATCTGATGTTCCAAGACTTCCCTATCAATATGAAAAATATGTCGGAGGTCTTCAATAAAAGTGTTGTATTGGAATTAAAATCTCAAAAACTTTCAAATCAGATGATAATAGAGTTGGCTTCCAAAATGATTTATGAAATTATAGCAGAGGAGTGAGTGATTTTTGAAGCTAAGGAAATGTCTTTAAGTGGTAAAAAAATTGATGCCCCTCATCCTCATAATGGTTCAGATCAACATAATACATCTAGAGTCAACAATAACCCACTTTTCAATAGTCAGTCCTCAGGGATGAAAGAAGAGGTTGAGTTTGAGGCGACTGCATACAAGATTGATATTTTATCTTTGCAAGAATTTATCAGGGAAGACATAGGGATTACACAAGGCTCTCGAGTGGACATATTTATTCCTCAGGATCTCAATAATTATGACAATCACATGGATCAGAACCTGCAGGGTGTAGGCAATTTTGTAGTTGATCTGATTGGGGAGGAACATTAGAAGTTTAGGTTGCTTGATCAGCTTCATAACCTATCCCAAATTGATATAGAGAGAGATAATTTCAGTGGTAAGGATGAGATTGATCAATAGGTTGATAAGGAATTGCATAAATCATATCTAATCATTCCACTGGGGGTCTATGATCATAACTTAGTTTTATCAATTAACCAATCTCCTAGTCAAAAGATACAAGGTAAAGTGACACCCAAGAAGAGGGGGAGAAAACCTAAGAGCTCACAGAATAAGGTAGAGATTGTAACAGGTATACATTCAACACTGGATGGAAAGTTCACACCTTCTAAAAGAGTGACAAGGAGAACTAAGGGTTCTCCTTATCAGCAACGAGGATTGCTTCATGGAATGTCAGAGGCTTAAATGCCTCTGAAAAAAGAAATAGAATCAAGCAAGAGTTGGATTCTATGAGGGAAGATATTATTTAATTAGAAGAAACTAATATGTCCCAAGAAACTTTTGAAAAAAAAAGGAAAATGGGCAAATTGGAAATCATTTCACAGGCAGGGAAATGGAGCTATTGAGGCTTATAATTGTCACCCCAACTCAAGTATTAGGGCTACATGACAATTCCATCCTAACAATGGAAACCTTCTCTAGTTGTGGGTGGACTATGATTGAGAAGGAGTCTCCAGATTCTAGGTTGGTTCCTATTTGGTATGGGATATCACCTCTTGATTGATAACTTAGTAGGGAAAGGGAAGAGAGAAGACTTTAAAACTGAAAATAGATAGGGGTGATACACCAAGGATGAATTCATACTTCTAATGGAAAGATAAAACAGTAACTCCAACTCATATATCAAAGGCTTAACACTTCAAATCTTTGTTCAACATATAGGCTAACTGATTTCACTACTAGGGTTGAACCACAAATAGCTCAAATAGTCAAAAAAAATATGGATCCCTTACTAGGTTTGGATAATTGATCACTTTGAGAAGGAATAAAGATACACTCACTTCTCTTAGAGAGAAATAAAATAAGCAATAGCAAGAAAAGATGAAAACAGGATCTTGACAAATCAAACTCAAAATATAGAAGTTAAATGAATCATAAGCTTTATTCCTCACCAAAATCTGACAAAATGTGGTTACAAAATGATCTCCAAGGCATCAAGGAACAAATGAATTCACTTTTATCCCTTTCTCCAAAACTTGCAACCCCCTCCAAAATGAATAAGAAGCTCACTTATATAGCCCCTAAGGCCAATTTTGAAAATCAAAGCCCCCTCCAAACTAGCACAAATAACTCCCCTAAATTAGTTGAATCCCTAAATCTAAGGCATGACCAGTGCCTTAAATCTAGTCCTCCAATTAAGCCCTCCAAAGTTTGTTTCTAAAAAAAATTCATCTTTTTTTACATAGTCTTACTGACTTTCAACAAAAATATATTACAAAACTCATTCATTCTAACCTACATGCATACATTCAAAGCCAATTGCAAAAAACCCTAACTCTATTTGTGTAACCCTAACTCACTAGTACATAACTAAAGTATACCAAAACCTGACACTATTATCATTAAGGCCAATATGACCAAAATGATGCCAAAATATCAACCCATTGTGGTATTTGGGAAGCTTGTCGTGGCAGCTTGAGGGTACTATAAAAGCACTATATTTAACAAGGCATTAACTCCTCCATAGTACTTTGGATTTCAAAAGACTATCCATTTTGACATAGGCATTTTTTGCATTTCATTTCTCACACTTTGTTGTTTGGGAGAGAACTTAGGGTTCTCCCTGCCTTTAGCTTGGTGTAGTTATGCATTCATATTTGACCTCTGCTATTCTTCAATGATAATCCGGAGTTTCATCATGGAAAATCTGAGAGTTACATCAGTTTATACACTAGGGTTTTACCTTTCTTGGGTATCTGGAGTTGACTCTAAGACTAGAATTAACAATAATAGTTTGAGGGCTCGTGCTTTTCTCTCTTCACCGCGGTTATTTCTTAGAACTTAGAGTTTCATTCTATAAGATATGGCACTATTCTAGGCATCTCCATTTAAAGCTCGAGTTCTATTGTCATGTTGACTTGTAACTTGTGATCTATGGCTTGGTGTTGGAATCAAAATGTTCTTTACATGCCATAAATCACAGTGTTGTCTATACACATCCTCATTGGAGCTTGGGCTTCAGATAGTCACTTCTCTGCTTGTAAACTTACAGATAAGCTACTCTCTGCTCTTACTCTGCATTTGATATGGGTTTTTTAAATATTAATTTTCTCTGTTGTTATTATAGTGATCATTTTCTCTAACCCCACTGTTAGATAAGCCTCTATGGGTGGCTCAGAAGTTGCATTTTATGATGTTGTTGTTCTGGAGTCAATAATAAATATGTCCACTATTGTTATCTTCTTCATGTCACTTTCTTGATTTTTCCTTGTGCTTGAACACCCACTATCTAAATAATTTTACTCTCTATTATTAATGCTCCTGTCATAATGTTGAATGGTAACAAAATGTGAACACCCACATGGCTTATCCTGCACATTTAGATGTAAACTTGTTAAAAATATGCAGGCTGTCATTTGTTTTACTGGGAGATGGACTCTAGTTTATCTTCTGCATCTTGGCTTTAATGTTGTCTCCTATGTCTGAACACCCACTGTCTGTAGTAAAAAAATTACCCATGGGGTTTGAGCACAGGCTCGTGACTCCCATGAACAACACTTAAGAAACAAAGGATATGGCCATTAAACATGCATATTTTTTTTCATTTACACAGTTCTATTATATATATGCATATACCCTTTTGATTCTATAATGTCATTCAAACATCAATAACAGCATCAATAATAGCATTTACATATATGTACATACAATGTTCAATTGCATATGCATAATATTTTTAATAACAGCACTTTGGTTTGGTTTTTACTCTTACATATGCACTGCATCTCTGATTGTTATGGACATGCATAATACATTTGACTAACACATTTTTCTATCCTCCTTTTTCATATGATCATTTTTAGCACCATTACTGCACTCTACATTTGATTCATCCCTATGCAACTACTTCTAACCATTCTTTTCCTGGAATTTGATAATTCATTTCAATCAGGAACACCTTCGAACAACATTACTGTATTTTGCATTTTGTCTCCAATAGCATCAATAATTTGTAACAGCGTGTATTTATCTTGAAGGAACTATTATGAACTGTATCTTTTATTTAATTGCAAGCAATCACTCATTTCCTTTTCAAGATGCATTTGATACCCTATTTTCATAAAATACCACCATTCTTTTAATGGCTTGTACTGTTGAACACTTGTATGGGGTTCGAGCACGGGCTTGTGACACTCACTATATCTTTTAAATATAGAAAAGGATTTCATAAAGACATGTCTCTTTGATGTTATTATTCTATTAATGTAAATGCATATCTTCTCATTGCATTAATGTCATCAGTAAATATGCAGTTCAGGAAGTTTGACTGATGAATGGTGTTCTTTAGTGGACTATGTATTTCTTAGATCCAATTGGATCTAACATTTTTCCCTCCATGATGATACAAGAAACAAGACCAACATAAGACCTAGGATGCAGAACAAATAGAGACATGACCAAGACATGAAGACTTCAGATGATGCAGATGAACAACTCCAGAAACTAGAAGACCTCTTAAAGGCAATACATAGATCCCTAGACTTCATCTTTCTTCTCTCTTACTTTCTTTTCTGCATATGTCATCTAAGTTTCAGTATGCAAGATGTAACCTCATGGAAGGAACATTTGTTTACTACATTCAGTTTGAATGCACAATGTAATGATCAATAAAAAATCTAAAATTTTGAACCTGATCACTACTTAGGGTACAATGTAATCTGATAATAAGAATTTAATAGAAATGTATTCATTTTCATTATTTTCATAGTAATGTCAAAGAGATGTATTTTTATGCAAGTTTTTTACTGTTATGATTATTGTCTCGTATGTGAAAATTTTGGGTAACAGGAGCTTCAAGTGGTATTGTTGTATTATGGGACCCCAAAATAGTGCAAGGGCAGCTATTAGACTAGAATGAAAATTTTCAACTATTGAAAATAAATTTGTTTGATCTAGATCTTTCATCCTGATTAATATCTATGACCCCGCGGCAACACATGACAAGAAGAGATTGTGGTTGAAAGTGACCCACAACATCGAAGCTCAAACTAATCAACCCATAATTATGGGTGGAGACTTTAATGCTACTCTTAAGACATTAGAAAAGAATGGGGGTATTTGTCCTCTGTTGAAAACTATTCAAGGTTTTTCCAATTTTGTAGAGGATAATAATCTGATGGATGTTGAACCTAATAATGGTTCTTTTACATGGATGAATAAAAGGGCTAACTTCTCTCAAATTGCAGTAAGATTGGATAAGTTCCTAATATCCTAGGAGTGCAAACTAACAAAAATAAAAATTCATTCTAAAATTATTCTGCGGCCGGGCTGGAATCACTTTCAAATCTCTCTACAAGTTGAATTGTCAATGGAAAACCATGGGTTCCAGTATCAACCGGCTTTTAAATTTGAAAGGTTGTGGCTTCGTCATCCTCATTTTCTGCCTCTTATGAAGCAATGGTGGATAAGTTCTCTGATGTGTGATGGATCTAAAATGCACCAATTTGCATCAAAAATGAAGTTTATTAAGAAGCACATTAAAAAATGGAATGAGTTGGTCTTCAAAAACATCTTTAAAGAAAAAGAGATTGTTAAACGACAATTGGCAAATATTTTTGAGAAAACTATTAATTAGGGTATGGATAATGACAATTACAATAGATAGAAATATTTACAGTTGGAATGGGAAGAATTATGTAATAGAGAACAGGTATACTGGCACCAAAAATCTCAGGAACTTTGGCTTAGAGAAGGTGATATGAACACACAATACTTCCATGCTTCTGCAAAACATAAGAGAGATGCAAATCAAAAAAATTCCATTAATAATGTAGACACTGGTAATCCATTATCAGATGCTCATGGCATTCAAGTTGAAGGGGTAAGATTTTTCAAAAATCTTTTTGCTCCATCTAACCTCTTAGCACCAGCTGACCACCACTTGCAAGACCTTCTTAATGTTATCCCTTCAATTGTTATAGATTCTGATAATGTAGCACTACTGGTTTCTTTCACAATTTTTGAACTCAGGAGAGTAGTATTTTCTTTGCCACTGGACAAATCACCTGGTCCAGACGAATTCACATAATTATTTTCTCAATTTTGCTGGGATTTTATTGGCCGGGAAATGCTTGGTGTTATTGAAGAATCAAGGAAAAGTAAAGATATGTTAAAATATTTCAATACAACTAACATATCCATCATTCCTAAGATCAAGTCACCCAAAACTTTCTCACACTTCAGACTAATTTTGTTATGCAACACAATTTATAAGATTATAACAAAGGCAATCTATTTTAGAATGCAATATCTGATCCCAAATCTTGTTTCAGAAGAGAAAGGAGGCTTAGTTCTTGGTAGAGAAACTATGGAAGGGGCCTTGGTTTCTCATGAAGTTCTACATTCAATCAATACAAATAATTCTTCAAATTTCATTATCAAGCTTGATATGATGAAAGCCTATGATAGAGTTTGTTGGGATTTTCTCTTCAATGTATTACAACAATTTGGATTTGCTAAAGGTTGGTGCAAATTAGAGCACGTATTTCTGGTGCATGGTTTTTAGTTTTAATAAATGGGGTGCCCGTGTGGTTTTTTTCATCAACTCAAGGGATTAGGCAAGGTGACCCTTTATCCCCAGTTCTGTTCATATTAATGGCTGAAGCATTTAGCAGGTATATTCAAAGAAAACATGCTCTTGGCTATTGGCAAGGTACAAAAATAGGTGATACAGATATTTCAGTCACCCACCTTATTTTATGATAACACTTTGCTTTTTGGGGCATCCAATGTTAAGGAGGCCAAACAGATTAAACATGCTTTGGAATTGTATACATTAGCCTCATGCCAAAAAGTCAATGCTCAAAAATAAAAAAATCTATCTATTCAATACTAACCAGATTATATCCAATAGAATTGCCAACATCTTGGGTTTTACAATTGACTTCCTACTGTCTGTGTACCTTGGCATTCATTTTTTCATGGGAGCTAACAAAATTAGCTATTGGGTGCCTATTATTGATAGAATAAAAGCTAGGATAGTGGCTTGGAAACCTAGATGGCTTTCACTTGTGGGTAAAATTCTTCTTATTAAAACATTATTGTCAGCTATTCCTAACTATTATCTATCAATGTTAAAAGCACCTTCATCAGTGATTCAAATAATTCAAAAAGTACTGAGAGATTTCTTATGGTCTGAGAATATAAAAAGTGTCAAGAAAATTCCACTTGTTTCATTGCAAGACATGGAAGAGGTGAAGTCATTGGGAGGTGTTGATGTTCATGATTTCGTAAGTCATAATAAATCCTTTGGAGGCAAGTTATTATGGAAAATGTATACCAAGCTAGATAATAAGTGGTGTCAAATTATGAAACACAAGTACCTAGATAATACTTGTCCTTCAAGAGTATTCTCTATTCAAGACCCCCAGAAAGGATCCACTATATAGGATTTTATGATGCCTTCTAGAGATATTGTGACTAAGTATATTACCTGGGAGGTGAATAACAGTGACAAAGTTAAATTTTGGAAATATTCTTGGAATGGAACACCCCCCTAATATAATTGGTACCAATGGATGGCATGGTTATTTCTTCATAAACTAATTGGGGCAACTACTTGGTGAATTATGTTTATTCAATATGTATGTTTTCCAGTAGAGTGATTTGGAAGGACCCGGGTGAGCTGCCCATCTCACCTCAGGAAAGAGATAGATTAACCAAAATTATTTTAGATAATGTGGTTTTCTTGTCAGGTAAGGAAGATAAGTTATTATGGGCACCTGGAAAAGATGGAAAATACAATATTAAAGAAGGATACAAGATTATTGAGCAGCAGCCATCAACTAAAGTTCCTTTTCACTCCTTCTCATTTTGTTGGAACTAGGTAATACTTCCTAAGGCAGGGTGTTTTGCTTGGATTGTGTTGAAAAAAGGGTCCTAAAAAGTGATAGATTAACTAAATTTCATATTTCCCAGCCATTTAACAGCCTATTATGCAATCAAGAACTTGAATATGTGTACCATTTATTCTTGAAATGCCCTTTTACAAAGCAATCTTGGTTGTTTGTTCTTGGTAAATTAAAATATATCACTCATCTTCCTAATAAACTATGGGATCTTTTCCAATCATGGCCAGAGTTATATACTAAATCCCTCTTTTCTAGTCTGTGGAAATGTATCCCAGATTTAGTGGTGTGGGCATTACGGTGGGAGCATAATAAGAGAATATTCTATCAAAATCCTTCCTCAATTGAATCTTTTATCATAGGTATTGAAAAATCTAATCTGAAGTGGTCAATACTAATCATACAAAATTCAAATGTAATCTAGTTTTATCTAATTGGGATAGTGCAATCATTCATGATTGGAAAGGTATTCATGTGCCTATCAGTTGGTGTCATCAAGCCCAAGAAAAATCCTCACAAGGTAGAGAATGGGTTCATTAGCTTCCTCCTGTCTTTGGGATCATCAAAATTAATTTTGATGGATCTTCTCGGGGCAACCCTAGAAGTTCAAGAGTAGGAATATGTATCAGAGACCATCATGGTGAATTTCTTTCTATTAAATCATCCCCACGGCCTCCAAGTACAAACAATATGGTTGAAGCTTATGCTTTGTTTGTTGAATTAGTCTTGGCAAAGCAAGGTGGCTTTCATTTCATTCAGGTGGAAGGTGATTCCATGGTTATTATCAATGCCTGTATAAAATGAGAATCACACAATTGGAAGTTAGCATATATCCTTCAACAAATTTGGAAACTCCTATACTCTTTTAAATGGGTGAGCCCACAATAGTGGGTTACACTTTTTTGCCTAAACGGACATTGAAGTCTACATTTTGAAAAAAAAATTTCAGATTTGGATGCATATAGTCATTAAACTATTTTGAATCGGAAGATGAAGTAAACTAGAGTCTTTTAGGATTTTCTGTCAAGATTCTATATATATATGTATAATTTTTTGAATTGATTTTAATGGTTTTTTTTCTCCCTCTAAAACTGCTATGTTGTTGAAAACGTCGTTTACAAAAAGTTACATTGACTTCATAGAGCATAATTTTTTTCTAAAATAGATATCAATGTGCTTCTTTGAAACTTGGTTTTGTAACATCCATATGGAGGGCATGCAATTGGTTTGAATACATTATAACGATTACTGCATATTTTATGAACATTTGAAGTAGACTAACTGTAATTTTGACATACCTTGACTGCATAGCTTATAACTTGTGTAATTATCAAAATTCAATATTTTTTATTTTGATAGAAAGTAGACCCAAAGCCAGAGGGCACTATTATTTTTCAAAAAAAAAATCTCTTTTCTACTATTATTCATTGAACATCAAACTTGGAGGTTTATATTCAATTAAAAAACCTACATTTGATGCACGTAAAAAACATAGACCTAATTAATTCAAAAATTCTCAAATCTATATTTGTTAGAAAGCTTGTTCAGATTACTTGTGTGATGCAAAAGGATGTCTCCCTATTCTTTCATTTGAGCCCTGCACTTGAGCCCCAAAGCAATGAAAACTGCAGATTTCTATTAGCCTTTGTAAATGGCCTCTAATCAGAGGGTTTCGATAGAAACTACTTTCGATAGAAACTAGTTTCGATAGAAATTAGTTTTGATCAAAACTATTTAGTTTCGATAGAAATTAGTTTCGATCAAAACTATTTAGTTTCGATCCAAACTACTTTCTATCGAAAATAATTTTATGATTTGACGATTTCTGCTTTTTTACCCAATTAGTTTTGATAGAAAGTTAGGAGTTTTGATAGAAAGTTAGTGATGACTTTTGATACAAACCTATGTCGGCCTATTTGGAGCCATTTCAAGTTTAGAATGATTACATATAAATAAATAAATGTTTTCGTCATCTTATTAATTTGAAAGTTGCAGAATAATTTGCATTTTGGAAAAGGCAGACTTTTGAAATTGAATTTTTTCAAATTTTGTCAAAATTTAGTAGAACAGTTTTGCAACTTGTGATGGGAAATAAAAAGAGAAGGCTGACTAATATTACATGACATTTTTCAGAAGAGACTGAAAAAACACTACGTAAAGAAGCTCGGGAAAGATATTATCATAAGAGATAAGGTATGTCTAGATATATATCTCTTTATCTCGCTTTCTCTCTGGATATTTTAAGTTGATGGTTATGACTTGTCTTAAAATGAAACATGTAAGCATGATATTGCAATTCCTAATTAGACCTAATTTGATAAAGAAGACCTAATTATAAGTATTAGGACATAATTAGACCTAAGACCCTAAACCCTACCTAATTAGACCTAAGACCCTAAACCCTAGGAACCCTACCTAATTAGACCTAGATTAGGTCATAATTAGACCTAGTTATGACCTAATTATCCCTAAGATCTAATTAGATATCTAAGACCTAATTATCCCTAAGACCTAATTAGACTCAATTAGACCTAAGACCTAATTAGATCCCATTAGACCCTAATTAGCCCTAATTAGACCTATGACCTAGTTAGATCCAATTAGACTTGAGACCTAATTAGACCCAATTAGACCCTTTAGGACCTAATTAGATCCAATTAGAAGGTATTAGAACCTAATTAGATCTAATTAGACCCATTAGGACCTATTTAGATCCAATTAGACCCATTATGACTTAATTAGATCCACTTAGACCCATTAGGACCTAATTAGATCCAATTAGACCCATTAGGACCTAATTAGTTCCAATTAGATACATTAGGACCTAATTAGTTCCAATTAGACCCATTATGACCTAATTAGATCAATTAGACCATTTAGGACCTAATTAGATCCAATTATACCCATTAGGACCTAATTAGTTCCAATTAGACCCATTAGGACCTAATTAGATCCAATTATACCCATTAGGACCTAATTAGTTCCAATTAGACCCATTAGGACCTAATTAGATCCAATTAGACCCATTAGGACCTAATTAGTTCCAATTAGACCCATTAGGACCTAATTAAATCCAATTAGACCCATTAGGACCTAATTAGATCCAATTAGAAGGTATTAGGACCTAATTAGATCCAATTAGACCCTTTAGGACCTAATTAGATCCAATTAGACACTTTAGGACCTAATTAGTTCCAATTAGACCCATTAGGATCCAATTAGACCCTTTAGGACCGAATTAGATCCAATTAGACCGTTGAGGACCTAATTAGATCCAATTAGACCCATTAGGACCTAATTAGTTCCAATTAGACCCATTAGGACCTAATTAGATCCAATTAGACCCGTTAGGACCTAATTAGATCCAATTAAACCATTTAGGACCTAATTAGATCAAATTAGACCCATTAGGACCTAATTAGTTCCAATTAGACCCATTAGGACCTAATTAGATCCAATTAGACCTATTATGACCTAATTAGATCCAATTAGACCCATTAGGACCTAATTAGATCCAATTAGACCCTTTAGGAGCTAATTAGATCCAATTAGACCCATTAGGACCTAATTAGATCCAATTAGAAGGTATTAGGACCTAATTAGATCTAATTAGACCCTTTAGGACCTAATTAGATCCGATTGGACCCTTAAGGGCCTAATTAGTTCCAATTAGACCCATTACGATCCAATTAGACCCTTTAGGACCTAATTAGATCCAATTAGACCCATTAAGACCTAATTAGATCCAATTAGACCCTTTAGGACCTAATTAGATCCAATTAGACCCATTAGGACCTAATTAGTTCCAATTACACCCTTTAGGACCTAATTAGATCCAATTAGACCCTGTAGAACCTAATTAGTTCCAATTAGACCCATGTTAGGACCTAATTAGATCCAATTAGACCCATTAGGACCTAATTAGATCCAATTATACCATTTAGGACCTAATTAGATCCAATTAGACCCATTAGGACATAATTAGTTCCAATTAGACCCATTAGGACCTAATTAGATCCAATTAGACCCATTATGACCTAATTAGATCCAATTAGACCCATTAGGACCTAATTAGATCCAATTAGACCCTTTAGGACCTAATTAGATATGTTAGTGAATGGAATTTAGTTCCACTAGATGTTACTAATACAAATTATTCTATTGAGGATGAAAGCTTTGACGACATTCCGTTGATTTTAACTGATTATGACCATATTTTAGGTTTGATAAAAAAAGGTATGTGTCCATGTAAATAGAGCTCGCATGTACACATGTTCTTATTTACTATTCAATTTAGATCCACTCTAAGACATATATCAAAACTTAGATGTTTAATTTATATTTAGAGACCTGGAATTGAAAATGTATATTTTGTAGGACATGTTTTTGCAATAATAGCAGAGCCTAGAGATATGGAATGTGTTAGTTACTATTTTTTAAATTTCACCAAGGAGAGGATGCAGATAACAAAGAATGAAACAAGTGATGAAATTATGTTTCCAATAGGTTAGTAGTGTACATGTTTGTGTTTAATTTATTACAATTGAGGTTTAACTTGCGATGTAATTATGTGTGCACTTATATGGTTAATTTCACATCTAGATCTATATATGTTGTTGAACTTTTATGTGGAGGTTAATTTGTTGTGCAAGGAACATATTTGAATAAAATCAAAATATTAAAACATGGGATTCATTTTATTTATTATCAACCTAACAACAAGGTTTATCAGTATAGTCATCTTGTAATTGCCACTAGCCTATCTCTTCATCCAGTGACATGACGTGGGGTTTGTAAGTGGAGACTTGATACTGATGACCATGAGAGAATATTAAATGTTATCCAAGAGCGAGTTAAACCACATTATGTGATCTAAAACATGCATGAAATATGATTTGTACTAAATTTGTCACAAGCAAGACCAGAGGTTTTCTTAGCTCCATTCTTTCGTACCGGTGCCCATAGTGAATGGAGCAATTTTTTAAAATTTATAATATCTCAAAAATGTCTTCAAGATGTATATTTACTTTAGTTTTATCTATTGAATTAATTAGATAGGTTGAATGTGGATATAGTTTATTTAGTTGGAATATGAATGTGTAGATAATGCATGTTGCAAAATTACTTAATTCTAGGATATAATTTAATTTTATAGATAGAACTGTTCATTAATTAAATATGAACTCATTAATTTTATATATATATATATATATATATATATATTAAACACATACATCAAACATTTATTTAAAAGAATGAACTAGACATCATCATTTATATCATAGGTCAAGTACATTTAATCAACAAATGTATATTAGGTCACTTGAACTATATCTAGAGAGAAAGTATATCTATGAACATATATAACACATACATGTACACATGAAACATCAATCATAGATTGAAAGTATTTAAATATTATTCATAGATCAAGTATGTAAACATAAAAAATTAAGATCAAGTACACATATATCTAGTTCACATACATACATATTTAAGATCAATGAATCATAGAGTACACATGTATAGAGTGAAAGTATAGATTCTATGAAAGTATATATAGTTCACATACATACGTGCATGAAACATCAATCATAGAGATCAAGCATTTAGAGATCAATCATATAGAGATCAAGTACTGTAAGCATGAAACATGTGTCAAACATAAATCAAAGTGTACAATACATATGCCAATCGACTCTAGAGTCTATAAATGAAATAATATAACATCACAAATATGTATGTATGTAATATGTCTAGATCAAATATGAAAGTGTCTAGGAATCATCATGACGACTCCTCACTAAGCGGTCATGCCCAGAGTGACTATCATGTTGTGAAGGATGTGCAGACCCCTACTAAGAAATATATATATATATATATATATATATATATATATATATATATATACATGTTATAAAGTGTTATATTAAACAATAAAACATCAATAAATTAAAAACTCACGTGTCCACTACTGATGGCATCATTGAGTGAGTCCCGACGACGTACACGATCAGTGTTTAAAGCAGGAGTAACAAGAGGCATATCCTGGTAGAGAAAAAGGTAAATTTAGATGCATCTAGATGAAATATTGCAAATTTAAATAACTTAAATCAAGTAACATTAAATATATATAATCTGATAATTTATACTTGTGTAGATGCTGGCACGTGATAGTACTCAGACTCCCTAGTCTTGATCCTATCAACCAAGATATCAAGATTTTGTTGTGTCTTATCCAAGTTCAACTGTGCATCTACAACAAGAATAGACTGCACATGTCTCTCTAATGATGAATGCAGCGGACTAACCAAATGAGATGGCATGGAAGTTGTATCATCATGTGTCAGAAAATCTAGGTAACCTATAGTGGCCATGCTGAAGTCAACATCCTCAAGGCCAACATCAGAGAACTAGTGCCATGCACTGACTGAAGGGTCTGTATATTGTGCCTCTCCCTCTACAACAATAGAGTGGTCAGTAGGTGGACCCTCATGAGCAGCCACTATGTCCATGGTCTAAGTGAGAATGATGTGGCCCAAAATGCATAATTAGACCCAAAATGCATAATTAACTGTACTAAGAGACTAAATTGAGATAGTGGGGGAGAGTTAGAGAGGGAGAGATGTGTACTTGTTTGAGATTTTGAAGGTTGTACTTGTTGAGCCTGTTGACCTTGCGATGACCCTTATCCAAATTCTAAAGGTTGGGCTTGTTCACCTTGCAATGACCCTTCTCCAACTTCTAAAGGTTGGGCTTGTTCACCTTGTGATGACCCTTCTCCAACTTCAAAAGTTTGTGCTTCTTGAGAATTTCTTGCATACAAAGATATAATTATTTTAAACAAAAGGATCTAATTGTGTCTAATTGTGTCTAATTAGGTCATAAAGGGTCTAATTGGGTCTAATTGTGTCTAACTAGGTCCTAAAGGGTCTAGTTAGGTTATAAAGGGTCTAATTAGGTTCTAATTGGATCTAATTAGGTCAAGTAAAGGGTCTAATTGGGTCCAATTAGGTCCTAAAGGGTCTAATTGGATCTAATTATGTCCTAAAGGGTCTAGTTAGGTCCTAGTGGGTCTAATTAGGTCCTAAAGGGTCTAATTAGGTTCTAATTGGGTCTAATTAGGTCCTAGTGGGTCTAATTAGGTCCTAAAGGGTCTAATTAGGTTCTAATTGGGTCTAATTGTGTCCTAATTGGATCTAACTAGGTCCTAAAGGGTCTAATTAGGTCCTAAATGGTCTAATTAGGTCCTAATTGGATCTAATTAGGTCTGAATTGGATCTGATTGTCCTAATTGTCCGAATTGGATCTAATTAGGTCCTAATTGGGTCCTAATTGTCCTAATTTAATATAATTAGGTCCTAATCAGTCCTAATTATTTCCTAAAGGGTCTAGTTAGGTCGTAATTGGATCTAATTGGGTCTAATTGTCCTAATTGGCTAATTGGATCTAATTGTCCTAATTAGTTCCTAATTGGGTCTAATTAGGTCCTAAAGGGTTTAATTGGATCTAATCAGGTCCTAAAGGGTCTGATTGGGTCTAATTATGTCTAATTAGGTGGAGTAAAGGGTCTAATTGGATCTAATTAGGTCCTAATGGGTCTAATTGTGTCTAATTAGGTAGACTAAAGGGTCTATTTGGATTTAAGTGTGTCCTAATAAGAACAATAAGGTCTAATAGGTATAATCAAGGGTCTAATTGGGTCTAAGTGGGTCTAATGGGGTCTTAAGGGGTCTTAAGGGGTCATATAACCTATCATAGGCCCAGATAGGTCTAATTGGGTCTAATAAGGTCCTAAATGGTATAATTGGATCTAATTAGGTCCTAATACATTCTAATTGGATATACTTAGGTCCTAAAGGGTTTAATTGGATCTGATTAGGTCCTAAAGGGTCCAATTGGATCTAATTAGGTCCTAAAGGGTCTAATTAGGTTATAAAGGGTTTAATTAGGTCCTAATTGGATCTAATTGTCCTAATTCGATCTAATTAGGTCCTAAAGGGTTTAATTGGATCTAATTAGGTCCTAAAGGGTTTAATTGGATATAATTAGGTCTTAAAGGGTCTAATTGGATCTAATTAGGTCATAAAGGGTCTAATTAGGTTATAAAGGGTCTAATTAGGTCCTAATTGGGTCTAATTGGATCTAATTGTCCTAATTGGATCTAATTAGGTCCTAATTGGGTCTAATTGGATCTAATTGTCCTAATTGGATCTAATTAGGTCCTAATTGGGTCTAATTGGGTCTAATTAGCTCCTAAAGGGTTTAATTGGATCTAATTAGGTCCTAAAGGGTCTGATTGGGTCTAATTGTGTCTAATTAGGTATTAATTAGTCGTATTAGGTCTTAGAGCTAATTAGGTCATAAGTAGGTCTAGAGTTAGGTATTAGGTCTAATTATGTCCTAATCTAGCTTTAATTAGGTAGGGTTTCTAGGGTTTAGGGTTTAGGGTCTTAGGTCAAATTAGGGTTTAGGGTCTAGGGTTTAGGGTTTAGGGTTTAGGTTTTAGGGTTTAAGGTTTAAGGTTTAGGGTCTTAGGTCTAATTAGGTAGTGTTTAAGATTTAGGGTCTTAGGTCTAATTAGGTAGGTTTTGGGTCTTAGGTCTAATTAGGTCTTCTTTATCAAATTAGGTATTGCAATATCATGCTTACATGTTTCATTAAGACAAGTCATAATCATCAACTTAAAATATGGAGAGAGAGAGAGAGAGAGAGAGAGAGAGAGAGATATGTACCTTGTTTCTTATGATAATATCTTTCCCAAGCTTCTTCACGTAGTCTTTGTTTAGTGTCTTCTAAATAATGTCATGTACTCTTATTTAGCCTTCTTTTTTTATTTCCCATCACAAGTTGCAAAATTTCCTTCCTTTTCCAAAATGTAAATTATTTTGAAACTTTCGAATTAATAAGATGAAAAAAACATATATTTATTTATATGCAATCGTTCTGAACCCGAAACGACACCTAATAGGCCAACATAGGTTTCTATTGAAATTCATCTCTGACTTTCTATCGAAACTTCTAACTTTCGATCAAAATTACTTTGGTAAATGGTAAACAAACGCCAAATCATGAAACTACTTTCGATAGAAATTAGTTTCGATCGAAACTAATTTCTATCAAAAGTAGTTTCTATAGAAACCTTCTGAATAGGGGTCATTTGCAGAGGCTAACATAAATCTGCAGTTATCATGGCTTCGGGGCTCAAGTATGGGGCTCAAATGGAAGAATAGGGAGACATCCTTTTTCATCACACAAGTACTCTGAACAAGATTTCTAACGAATATGATTTGACAATTTTTGAATTAATTAGGTGTATGTTTTTGGACGTGCATCAAATGTAAGTTTTTTATCGATAATAAACCTCCAAGTTTGACGTTCAATAAAAAATAGTAGAAAAGAGATTTTTTTTTTGAAAAATAACAGTGCCCTCCGGCTTCGAGTCTACTTTCTATAAAAAAAAAAAGAATTTTGATAAATACACAAGTTATAAGCTATGCAATTAACGTATGTCAAAATTATGGTTTACGCTACTTCAAACGTTCATAAAATATGCAATAATCATGATAATATTGTCAAAACAATTGCATGTCCTCTATATGGGTGTTACAAAACTAAATTTGAAAGAAGCGCATTTATATCTATTTTAGAAAGAAAGTTATGCTCTATGAAGTCAATGTAACTTTTTGAAAATGACATTTTTAGCAACATAGCAGTTTTAGTGGGAGAAAAACAAACATATTAAAATAAATTATATATATATATATATATATATAATCTAGACAGAAAATCCTAAAAGACTCTAGTTTACTTCATCTTCCGATTTCAAACGGTTTAACGACAATATGCATCTGAATCTAAAATTTTCTTTCAAAATGTAGACTTCACTATCCGTTTAGGCAAAAAAGTGTAATCCACTATTGTGGGATCACCCGTCTTCATCAATGGCTCCACCAAATCCTCGAATAGAATTCACAACTTCTTTAATTCAGTTACTGTACTGTGTGATGTTTCCTCCTTCTTTCATTTGCATGTCATAACACTTTCCACGAAGACTTTTAGCTTTGGCTCTCAGTACATTTGCATCTCCTCCATAAACTAGTGTAAGCTAATTCCACATCTGCTTGGCAGTTGCACATGTCTTGATATCTTCAAATTTATAATTTTTAAGTGAGGAGGAAATCTACACCATGATAAGGTTATGCTCATGTTTCTCTTTCATCTGATTTACAATCAAAGGTCCAGTAGGTAGAATGAATTCATTGTCCAGAAAATATGCAAAATAGTCTACAATCCCTGATAGGTATAATCTCATTATTCTTTTCCATGTCGTGAAGTTATCTTTGTTCAACTCAGGTGCATCTCTCTTATACGGGTAAAAGTACAAAGTTGTGTCTCACTTGAGGACCATTTTTGTAGTTTCAGCCGAAATAGTTTGGCCAGAATTTTTTTTGTTGTACATACGTGGCGCAAATGTGGTGCCATGTGGCAAATGAGTTCCGACCAAAACAGGTTGGTCGAACCAGTTCTGGCCAAAAATTCATGAGTAAATATAAGCCAACTATGTTTTATCGATGACGAATTGACACACATTTATATAGGGGGTTTCAGCCAGAACTGGTTCGGTCGAACCAGTTCTCGTCGAACAATTTTTGGCCGAAATTGCCTATTTAGCAGCCAAATAGGCAAAATTTTCAAAATTGCAGAACTTCTCACTTATACAGCTGATTTCTCCATCAAAAATCAACTTTCTTTAAAATCTAAAAATATTCTTTTGGAGAGCTCGGAGTCAAGATTATGTTCGTATAATTTTTATAGTGTTTTGATTACATATAATATATTATAAGTTGAAAATATAGCAATTAGGTATTTTAACATTTAAGGACATGGTCGTTCAAAAAAAGAAAAAAAATAACAAATCATGTCATAAAATTTTAAAACTTATATTTAACACTATATGAGAGAGTCCTCTTCAAGAATATATAATTTTTTTTGTATTTGGTATAGATTTACTAGGGAAAATTAGGCGGGAGACAAAAACTATTAATTTTGGGTAACTCTGACTTTGAATAGTTATAACAGACAAAATATATACCGAAAACCAATCTTCCTTTGTTTGTGCACTAGCTCTACATGTCATCTAAAACATATTCTGAAATTAGAGAAAAAATATATTATTTACATATGTTTTGTTGGTGGGAACTAGACCTTATATTTTTAGCATTTTTCATCAATTTAACAATGGACTTCAAAAATTAAAAAAATTGTGTCAATTCTTATTCAAAACAAATTTAAAAAATTATAGGCATAAACTACATCCAATTTTACACATTTCATTAGTTTACATCATTTTCAAATTCTAAACATAAATGCCACTTTTATGTCATTAAATTTTAACAATTTTGCATGTTGTGGTCCTCTTCCTTTATAAAAGTGTGACACAGGTTTGTACTTTTACCCATACATCTTGTGATCTTTAGCTTAGGTCCTTGAAAACTTACTTCTAAGCATTGTATGCTCTTTGATAAGTACTGCTTCTCTGATACCAATTGTTATAATAACTGAGAGGGGGGTGAATCAGTTAGAATCAGTTTCCTCACAAATTATCCTACAGTCCCAAATTTCTCCAAATGTATACCGAAAAAAATTCAATCATATAAAACTTAGCTCGGTGAAAATGTATTCTATAAACTTAAAATTCATCAATAGTGTTTACCGAGTGTCAGTAAATTAATACTGTGATTACCGATCTAGGTCAATAAAATAAAGTGTAAAGTAAAATAACAATCCACAACATTAATACACATTGACACATATATTATTAGCGTGGAAACCCTGTTAAGGGAAAAAACCACCTAGGACTAGTAACCCAAAATAATTTCACTCTTTTGAAGTGAGCTCGGCGAAGAGCCAACCCTGTTAAAGGTTACAATAAACATTGTTAAATGTGACCTTGTTAGAGGATTTAAAACTAACATTTCTCTCTTGACCATGCATTTAGTATGAGGTCAAAAAGAAAACAATCAACACTCTCTGAATGTTATAATAAGGACTCACTGTCCCACTCGGTCAAGAGATTTATCTGTAACAATTGTTAAACTGATACAGTAATGATCTAATTCAAATACAACTCTGATTCATAGATATTCATATCTATTCTAAGTACATAATACCTCTGATCAATTTGTAACTCTTTAATTCATCTCATACTCCATACTTGTTCTGCTCGGTAATCCTCTTTCCTCTGTCTCTCAATAATGTCTGCAGAAAATGCTTGGTTTTGTCTTTAACTAGTTTGATAAGTCATGCATAAAATTTGCATGTAGGCATCAGGTGCATGTGGTGTGTGATTCAAAATGAATCTATTTTCTCTTATATAGAAATCATGTACCATTTAATTTTCAGCCTTTGAAGATCTTGTCGCTTAATCTCCATTGTTTATTTTCCCACTTGATCATTCCTCGGTAGTTGTGTTAAAAACACGGTTCAATCTTTGGCATCCTATCTTCATTGAATTTTCATAACCATTTGATCAAGTAACAAACTTTATCTTTTACCTCAAAATTATCAATTGCTAGATCAGCATCCAAGTCGGCCTCATTTAGAATTAATTGCTTGGTCTTAGTATTAACCATGTTGTGTCGGTAATCCCTTGCTCAGTTATCACTGTTCTTGGTATACACTGCATTTTACTCGGTTATTACTGTCTCTCAGTGTAAACAAAACTATTCATTTACCGACCATAGAAACATTGTTTGTTCCATATCTTCAAATCATAACAAATTTTTTCCACCATAATAATACTCAAATAAGTTGACATCAATGACAGTACATTAACTGATAATGTTTATCATCACTTCTGCAACTCGATTGAATATCAACAAATGTCTTCAAACATATAATCAATTGTAGTTCATCAGATAACAACTGAAAAATTCTCATAGTGTGGAACCACATATTTTATTTATTTGATGTATTCAACACCTTAGGTTTTTCATCATTAGGAGGTTTACTATGTGAGTGCTAGACTAAGCTAATGTCTCTATGTCACCATGAGGGATAAGATCCACTTGGAGGGGTGGATCTGTACTAAATCAACTATTGAGGCTTCACATTACACCCTAAGTGATCTAGAGTGAGTTACAAATGAGAATCCTACATGGCCTCATATAAATTATAAGGTGTTATTCTAGATATTTTTGTTTACCACCTTTAGTAAAAATGATGAAATTACAGTTATGAGTTCTAAAAATTCAATTGATTTTCTACCACTGAATGTATAATATTTATTATTATGAGTATCATGTATTGGTGATTTTTTAAATATGTGTAAGTTTGAGACATTTCTAGTTTTTCATTATAATGAACTTTACCCTACAGTGGTGGTCCTTTCTGGGTACAAAATCTTACATTTTGGGACTTTTACCTTGCCATCCTTTTTCAATTAGGGCTCTTGTGGGATATATATTGTAGTCACTCTTTATAATTAACTTTTTGATAAATAATATAATTTAAGTTTTTGTTACTATGAGTATCATGTATTGGTGGTTTTTTTTTAAATGTGTGTAATTTTGAGACATTTCTAGTTTTTCATTATAATGAACTTTACCTTACAGTGGTGGTCCTTTCTAGGTACAAATTCCTACATTTTAGGACTTTTACCTTGTCATCCTTTTCAATTAGGGCCCATTTTTTTGCAGAATTCGTGTATGCTAGAATAGCCAATTCAAGAATTCAACTGAATTTTGGGATTCTATTCTAAAAATGAATTATAGATATGGGCTTGTCCTGTTTGGTTCACCTGGAAGATGACTGAGAAGATGTAAATTCTGCATTTGGTTCCACGAAACTAGAATTGGAATTGGAATTTTGTTTTTGCACACATACACATATATACACACATGTGTGTGTATATACACATACACACATGTGTGTATATAGACATACACATATGTGTGTATATATACATAAAAATACACAAATATATACAAACACATATACACATACACACATACATGTGTGTTTGTGTATGTATACACACATGTATGTGTATATACACACATATGTATATACACATATGTGTGTATATACATATATGTAAATATATATACATGTATGTATATACAATTGTGTGTATATATACATACACATATATATACTATATATATACATGTGTGTATATACACTCATGTGTATATATACACACATGTATATATATACATCCTTATAGAAATATAATATTGACACAAAAATGGGAATAGATTTTCCTTCCCAAAATAATACTCTCAATTCCAATTCCAGGGTCTAAGGTGGAATTATGGAATGCTCAAAATGGCCCAAAATTAGAATTCACAAAAACCTATTCCAATTTCTTATTTTGGAAACAAACATTGAATTGAACAATTCCGGAATTCAGAAATGGCAATTCCTAGTCAATTTCGTGAAACAAACAGGCCCTTAGTGCTCTTGTGGGGTATATATTGTAGTGAGTCTTTGTAATTAACTTTTTGATAAATAATATAATTTAAGTTTAATGACTTCATTGACTTTTATTTAAAAAATTATATATTTCACAAAAACTCTTGATTTAAACAATTATCCTTATTTATAAAAGAATTTCTTCGTATTTACTATTGGTATTAGTAAGCATATGTTTAGTTTATAATCATTAAAACAAACTTTTAGCTAAAAAAATTTAAAAAAAATACCAATTATATTTGATGGATAGGATTTGCATGCATAAATCAAAGTATAGAAATTATCAATAATTATAGTGAAACCCAAGAAATTGGTTATTTTATGCAAGAAATTTGGATTCCACATTGCATAATAATACTAATGTACAAATAAACCATAATTTCATTGAAATCTCATGAGAGTTATTGATAGGGAGAAACTTAGTCACCTACTGAGTTATCTTGAACTCTACTTAGGTCATTCCTAGGACCCTTAGAGCTTCCTCAATCCACCCTCCAAATCTTGGAAAGATTCAATTCTTCCCCTCCCCTAAGAATCTTCCTATCTTGTTAGGTTCCCCATCCTTTGTTCCTTGCAAGAACTCCTCTCAACTATACCTCCCAAGCCCTAATGATTGTTTTGGATTGTAGGAGGGCTAGGGCTTCACTCAACATCATTTTTTAATCCCAACATGGGTCTTAAGTTTCCAATTTATACCATTTCTCCATCGCTTTCCAAATTCCTATCTTTTAGGCCTTGTAGCCTTTTTCCCCAATTAGGCCTCCTAAAAAGTAGGAATGCACTATTTCAGTGAAAATTTCTCAAAGGACTTCCAAATTTATTTTGGAAGTTCACACCTACCACTCAATACCTTCAAGATTTTTGTGGTCTCAGGTCTCAACCCTATCCGTACACCCTGTTTCAGAAATAGGGCTTTTTCAAGCTTTTTAGACCAGTCCTTGGTCTTTGGTCTCAAAACTTGGTGACTTGGTTTCTTGGGCACTCCTTATCATTCTTGAGTACCTACAAAACATATATCAATGCATCCATGGCCTTCTTGGCTCATTACAACACCCCTCCTACATTTACCAAACACTTCTTCTTAGTCTTCCTAGTCGGGCTACATTCTCATCTCGCCTAGGGCAAGGCCTTAAAAATAGGTGCACACACTTCCAGAGCTCCACCTTCTGAATTCTTGAAGCTCCATGGACCTATTCTCCATTCCCAAGAGTCTGTACAAAAATAATGGTGGGAAATGGAGTTAGGTCCACATCTTTGCCTCTCTGTCAGAACTGGACAGCAAACTGTCTAAAACAAACTAATTTACAAAAAGAAAAAGAAAAGTAATTACAGAGAAAAATAACTATTGGAAACACTTTACAACATGCCCAAAAATGGATTTAAATTATCATAGTACTAAATCTAATCCATGCACAACAAGAAAAACACAAATTTCTTCAAATCTGCTACACTGTCATTCAAAAACTCCTTGGCTCCAAAACCCAAAATACGTACAATGACTTCCAACCCTTCAAATTAGGGTTTTCCTTCCTTATATCCCCTCAACACACATGCCTAACTCCTTGGATGGACTCAAAACAACTTAAACAATGAAACCCTTAAGACAACCAAAAATGTTGTCAGCAACTTTTAAAAGTTGCTAATGTTGCATAGCAACTTTTTTACAACTTTTGCAAACTTGCACTTTTCAAAAGTTTTAACTTCAACCTGAATTATCTAACCTCAATTAGACCTCTTAGGTTATCATAGGACCCTAAAGACATGAAAACCATCATCTTTCCACTTTACCACATTATCAAGTACAATGCCATTATTGAGCCAAAATGAAGTACTTTGACCTAACAGAAAGCACAAAAAAAAAACTACTTCACACCACACTTGGTCCACATGACCTTATATAATTAAAATTCCCTTCAAGAGGGTCTTTAACACTTTCACACACCCAAAAAAACATTAGATCACCAACTGACTGGCTTCTCAAGGGTGCTCCTGCACCATACTACCAAGGCTAAGAACTTAAGTCACCCCCAGTGACAGGAACTTAGGATAAACTCCCTACTTCTTGAACTCATTCTCAGCTACCCAAGTAGCTTTAGCCTCTGACTTTCCTTTCCAATGAATGAGATGCTCCATATAAGTTCCCTATCTGGTCTTTTTCTTCACTCTAGAGTCCAAAATCTTCATAGCTATTGGTGTTGGTGTAGATGAAATCTGAACATCATTTGTTATTTCCTTACTGTCTGACTGTGAGTCAACTTGTACTAATATATTCCCTTTAAACATCACCAAATCTTGCACATTAAAGATAGGTGATAATGCCAAATCTGATGGCAAGTCTATTTTATAAGCATTTTGCCCATATTTTGCAAGAATCTTGCAAGGACCTATCCTCCTCATTTGAAGTTTGGTGGGGACTCCCTTCTACAACCTAGATTTTTTAAGATGTACCATCACAAGACCACCCACAGAAAACTAAACATCTCTCCTTCCTTCATCAACTTTAGCTTTTAGTCTTTGTGTAGCCTCTTGGAGCTGTTTCTTCACTTGATCATGAACCTCCTTCATGGATTGAGTGAAGTCTTCTGCATATGCACTCTTACCTTCTTCATGTGCCAAGTGTCTTAACTCCAACACACCTCTAGGGTGTAGCCCATAAACTATTTCAAAGGGGATTTTTCCTGTTGTCCTATTAACACTATCATTATAGGCATATTCTGCCTATGGTAACAACTGATCCCACATCACTCCATACTCATTTGTTAAGAACCTAAGGAGATTTCCTAGCACTCTGTTAATAACTTCAGTCTAACCATCAGTTTGGAGATGGTAGGCTGACCCAAATGATAGGTTAGTTCCTAACCTTGTCCACAAGGTCTTCTAAAAATGACCCATAAATTTTACATCTCTGTTAGATACTATGTTGATGGGTAAGCCATGAATCTAGACCACTTCCTTAAAGAAAAAATGTGCAATATGACTAGCATCATGGGTGGTTTTGCAAGCAATGAAGTGGCTCATCTTACTAAACCTATCTACCACCACAAATATGCTATCTAAACTAGTCTTGGTCCTAGGCAACCCAACCACAAAATCCATACTAATACATTCCCAAGGCCTATTAGGAATGGGTAGAGGTTGGTACAAACCCACATTCGAAGAGGTACCCTTAGCTTTCTGACATACCAAGCATTGCTCCACATACTTTCTGATGTCCTTCTGCATCTTAGGCCAACAATAGAACCTTTGCACAAGTTCTAGTGTTTTATTTAGGCCAAAATGGCCACTTAAACTCCCATTGTGCTTTTCTTGTATCACATTCTCCCTCATAGATCCCTTAGGAATACATAACTATCCTCCTCTGAATAAGAGATCATTCTGAATAGCATAGTCTACAAATTGACTATGGAAATGGTTTTGAAATCCTTACATACCTTGTATACTTCCGAGAAGTCTTCATCTCCTTCATAGAGCTCCTTGAAGCTCTCTAATCCTATACTTTGTAGTTGCACTTCTTGGACTGTCAAGAGTCTCCTACTCAAAGCATCAGCCACCTTATTCAACTGCCCTTTCTTATGTTTAATAGTGAAGGTATAGGCCTACAAATACTCCATCCATTTGAGATGTCTATTGCTCAACTTCTCATGATAATTGATAAAAACTCAAAGCTTTATTGTCAGTATAAACCACAAATTCCTTTCGAAACAAATAGTGACTCCACTTTCTCAAGGATTGCACCAATGCATATAACTCTAGGTCATAAGAGGAATACCTCTTCTTAGCCTCATTTAAATTTTCACTATAGAATGCCACTGGCCTATTCTCTTGATTCAATACTGCCCCAACAGCTATACCACTTGCATCACATTCAAGGGTAAACAACTTATCAAAATTTGGCAAAACCATATTAGGTTGTGTAGCCACTCTCTTTTTCAACCACTCAAAACCTTTACCAGCCTCTGGAGTCCACTTGAATTTAGTTTTTACTCCACCTTTAATTGTATCTAAGATTGGTGCACATATCTCACTAAAACCTCTAATGAACTTCCTATAAAATTGGGCAAGTCCATGGAAGCTCCTTACCTTAGTGCTACATGTAGGGGTAGGCCAGCTTAGTATCGCTTCAAGTTTGCTAGGATCCATCTTCAAGGTTCCTTGAGACACCACAAAACAAAGATAGATCAACTCTTGCTTCATAAATTCACATTTTGCCAAATTAATAGACAACTTCTCCTCATGAAGTTTCCTCATCACAATCCTCAAATGTTGGAGGTGTTCCTCCTTTGTCTTACTAAAAATAAGGATATCATCAAGGTACACAGCTACAAATCTTCCTATGTAGTCCTTCAACACTTCATTCATCAACCTCGTAAAGGTGCTTGGGGCATTGCTAAGCCCAAAGGGAATGACCAACCATCATAGAGCCCTTCTGTAGTCTTGAATTCTATTTTCCATTCATCCCCCTCCTTAATTCTGATTTGATAGTACCCACTCTTCAAATCCAACTTGGTGTAGTACCTTGCTCCTCCCAAACAATCCATAAGATCTTCAATCCTAGGAATGGGAAATCTGTACCTTATAGTGATCCTATTAATTGCCCTTGAATCTATACAAAGCCTCCACTTACCTCTTTTTTTTGATGCTATAACCACTGGTATTTCACATTGGCTAATGCTTTGTCTAATTAGACCTTGGTCCAAAAGTTCTTGGACTTGACTAGCTATCTCCTTGTTTTGATCAGGAGTCACCTTGTATTCAACTTTTATTTGGTAGAGATGCTCCTGGTATGAAGTCAATATAATGACTTATGGTTCTAGAAGGTGGTACATTACAGGTGACCCATCACTAACTATGTCTTTAAACTCCTTCAATAACTCTTGCACCTCCTTTGGTAATGGTACTTGTTCCACCTTCTTCTCTTCACTAGGCTTAGTCATGATAGCATAGTGTGTCCCTTCTCCATCCTTTACACCTTGCATGTACTCTTTACCTCCTTACAATAAGACATTAGGTCCTGCTGATGTAGACCCCTCATCATCAATGAGTAATTGAATTTTGTAGGTGACCCCATCTTTCTTGAAAGAAGAAGAGTTCTTCTCTCCATCATTAATTTTCTTCCTATCAAACTGCCATGGCCTACCTAAGAGTAGGTGGCATGCATCCATTGGGAGTATATCACACAACATTCTGTCCAAGTATTTTCCTATTGAAAAATCAACCCATGCTTGCTCATTTACAAGAACATGTTGTCTCTTATTCAACCATGTAACTCTATAAGGGTTTGTATGAGGTATCTTGGTTAGTCCTAGCTTTCTGACTACCTCCTCTGAGATGATGTTATCAATAGACCCTGATTCTATGATCATCCTGCAAACTTTGCCTAGTATCTTGAACTTCACTCTGAAAAGTGCCCTCCTTTGCTTAGCTTCTTCTCTGACAGGTTCCTTTATGAGAATCCTCCTAATCTTTAGATTCTCCCCACTCTCTGAATCAAGGTTAATTTTAGGAGCTTTAATACTATTGGTCTCTTCTTGGGCTAGGTAATTCACCCTCTTTTCACCATGTGAGCTAGAAGCCTTCTTAGGCCATCTATATGTTGGATGGCCTAGTTGATTACAATGAAAGCATTTCATATTTGCAAAGTGTGAGGCTCTGCCTGAACCTCCAAATCTGCTTCTTCCTCCACCTTGGAATCCTCTTCCTCTACTCATGCTGCCTCTTCCACTGGTCTCATTGACTATTTCAGTCAATTTGGATTCTCCTTGAGATCTATAATCACTACCTCTGCCAGCAAAGCTACCTCTATGTCCTCTATTCTCTTTTCCTCTACCTCTCCCTCTTGAGTTCTGACCATGTTTCCTCTTTCTTTTCTCTTCTATCTTTAAAGCCATCTAATAGCAGTGTCTTACACTGGTCAAGGTAGTAAGGCTCATCTCTTCTTGTATAGACCACTTGAGTCCATTCTGATATCTAGCTAATCTGATGCTCTCATCCTCTACTATCTTGGATCTCAAGCATAACTTTTGGAACTCCTCAGTATATGCTTGGACATTAAGGTCTTTTTTCCTGAGGTTTTGTCTCTTTCTATGCATTTGAACTTCATAATCATCCAGTAGGTAAGTCTAGTTCAACTTGACTAACATACCCTTCCATGTAACAATAGGGTTCTTGCCCTCTTTCTCTCTCTTAGTCTGAACATATTTTCACCAGGTAAGTGTTGGTCCCCTCAACCTAGACTTAGCCACTTTCAATTTCTGAGCATCTGTCACACCATCACATTCAAAGTGATTTTCAAGACTGTCTATCCAGTCCATGACTAAATCAGCATCCATTTGTCCACTAAAAAGTGGCACACCCTCCAAGGCTTTACCACTTAAGGCCTTGAGTGCCTTCAAGAAGTGTTCCTCTGGTAAGACCACATCAGGAGCAGGTGCTTCTTCCTCTAAGTCCAACTCCTTCTCCTTAGCTTCCTTTTCTTCTTTCTGGTATACCATGTCCTTCACTCTGTCTGCCTTGTCTTGGACCTCTCCTAAGAGTTTCTCTAATTGGCTCAATCTTTCTCTTAGAAGTCTATTTTCCTCTTATTTTTCTTCAAATTTATTGTCCAATTCAGCATTGGTCACCATCTTGCTAGATGCACTTGACTCTCCACTTGATTCTTCAGTCTGCAACATCCACTAGCTGCAACACTTCTTATCCTAAATCTTGAACCTAGGCTCTAATACCACTCTGATAGGGAGAAACTTAGTCACCTAATGAGTTTTCTTGAACTCTACTTAGGTCACTCCTAGGACCCTTAGGGCTTCCTCAATCCACCCTCCAAATCTTGGAAAGATTCAATTCTTCCCCTCCCCTAAGAATCTTCCTATCTTGTTAGGTTCCCCGTCCTTTGTTCCTTGCAAGAACTCCTCTCAACTATACCTCCCAAGCCCTAATGATTGTTTTGGATTGAAAGAGGTCCAAGGCTTCATTAAACTTCATTTTTGAATCCCAACATGGGTCTTAAGTTTCCAAGTTAGACCATTTCTCCATCGCTTTCCAAATTCCTATCTTTTAGGCCTTGTAGCCTTTTTCCCCAATTAGGCCTCCTAAACAGTAGGAATGCATTATTTCAGTGAAAAATCCTAAAAGGACCCCCAAATTTCTTTTAGCAGTTCACACCTACCACTCAAGACCTTCAAGATTTTTTTGGTCTCAGGTCTCAACCCTGTCCGTACACCCTGTTTCAAAAATAAGGCTTTTTCAAGCTTTCTAGACCAGTCCTTGGTCTTTGGTCTCAAAACTTGGTGACTTGGTTTCTTGGGAACTCCTTCTCATTCTTGAGTACCTACATAACATATATCAATGCATCCATGGCCTTCTTGGCTAATGAAAACACCCCTCCTGCATTTACCAAACACTTCTTCTTAGTCTTCCTAGCCGGGCTACATTCCCAGCTCGCCTAGGGAAAGACCTTAAAAATAGGTGCACACACTTCCAGAGCTCCACCTTCTGAATTCTTGAAGCTCCATGGATCTAGTCTCCATTCCCAAGAGGCCGTACAAAACCAATGGTGGTAAGTGGAGTTAGGTCCACACTTTGCCTCTCTATCAGAACTGGACAGCAAACTGTCTAAAATAAACTAATTTACAAAAAGAAAAAGAAAATTAATTACAGAGAAAAATAAATATTGGAAACACTTTAAAACATGCCCAACAATGGGCTCAAATGATCATAGTACTAAATCTAATCCATGCACAACAAGAAAAACACAAATTTCTTCAAATCTGCTACACTATCATTCAAAAACTCCTTGGCTCCAAAACCCAAAATACATACAATGACTTCCAACCCTTCAAATTAGGGTTTTCCTTCCTTATATTCCCTCAACACATGTTTCTAACTCCTTGGATGGACTCAAAACAACTTAAAAAATGAAACCCTTAAGACAACCAAAAATGTTGTCAGCAACTTTTAAAAGTTGCTAATGTTGCATAGCAACATTTTTACAACTTTTGCAAACTTGCACTTTTCAAAAGTTTTAACATCAACCTGACTTATCTAACCTCAATTATACCTCTTAGGGTATCATAGGACCCTAAAGACATGAAAACCATCATATTTCCACTTGACCACATTATCAATTACAATGTCATTATTGAGCCAAAATGAAGTACTTTGACCTAACAGAAAGTACAAAAAAAAACTACTTCACACCAGACTTGGTCCACATGACCTTATATAATTATAGTGCCCTTCAAGAGGGTCTTTAACACTTTCACACACCCAAAACAACATGATATCACCAACTTACTAGCTTCTCAAGGTTGCTCCAGCACTAGTTATATTGGTTGGTCAAGGTAGTTCAGGTAGGTAACTTTATAAATTCTCCCCCTAGAGACAAAGTAATTTTATTGCTATGAATTATTTTAAGCATTCATATTAATATCGACAAAAGCAAGATGGTTAAATAATTATGGTAAAGACGATTAATTAACACCTACTAATTGTCTCTTAAAAATCTACCAACTTTTATACTTCACACTCAAGCCTAGAAATCAGTAAAATATTCATATTCAAATGATTAGCCAAATTGAATCTCAACCCTCAAATCTGTGTAAAATAGAAAGAACAATATGTTTATGCCTTTTGTTTAATCATAGAGCCACAAAATATTCACTTCTAAAAAAGACCAAATACAATTTTTTTTATGGAATCAAAAAGGGGAGGGCCTTGATCCCAGATAGTATAGTTTAATACAAAATAACAAAAAAATCAGGTCATTATAACCTAAGAACTAGTAATCTTGAAATATTAAAATAAACCAAAAAACCATAACACAACAAAAGTAACAACATATTCACATGCATGCGAATATCCCTATACTCTTTAGAGTTATTAACATAATCAAAATGCTTATTACTACGAGAGTTTATAACCATCTAGTTAACCAAAAAAATAGTCATTTCTGAAATGCCATGAGTATAAAATAATAATAGATAACTTTCCATAGTCATAATTGAAAAACTTCCTAACAACTATCATCCTATCAATCTTAAAACTAAGGCCATTGGCCTCAACTGCTAGTATCTTTAGCCTCATCCCTCTTAGAGATGACCCCTAGTTCTTTGAGAGGTTTTTCAGGTTCACTATCAAGTCTTCATCATCCTCATCCATCTCTTTCTTGTCCTTTTCAATTCCTTCTCCCTCATGCTTGTTCTTATTATCCTTCCTCTTTATTTTTTTATTCTATTTCACCACTGCAAACAAAAGTATTTTCATGACTCCATTAGTAATCGTGCACATTATCAATCACCTTCTCAAACAACAATTTATTTTTCTTAGAAGAAGCAATATTTTCCTCCAAGGCCATCACTCTCGTCTAAAGGTTTTCAATTTGTTCATAGAGGTTGATAGGAATTCATTTCTCTTTAGAAATATTGGGAGGGAGGGGAGCCTCTACATAATCCATATCCTTATTTTAAAAATTGAGAGAGAGGGGGGCCTCTTCATCCACCATATAGGTCTCAAATCACATTATGAAGACAACAAAAAAATTACCAAAATTTGATGTATAGTTTAGTCTCTACAGATGTGTAAAGTTAGGGTGTTCTGGTACTCCAATGCTCTTTCCCTAATGTTTGATCCCAACTAGTCTTGACCAGTATTTTTTAAAATGCTTGTCATGATTTAAACACATTTTGTAAGATTTCCATACTATACCTACAACTGACAATTTAGGTTAATTGTGATAATTTACTCACCACCCTTCCTTTTGGAATTATGGGATCTGTAGATATCCTAACCAACCCTTGAGCCCAAGGAGATCACTCAACCACCTAGATAACTTGTCCCTTACTAGCACATACATAGACCCTTACCCACCTTGTAAAAACACCATGATTACACCCATTGAAAGAAGAATTAGCTTGATTTAATATTTTCATTCTACCTAAACTACGAGTACACATGAGAGTAGCTATTAAATAACACCCTCCTACAAAGAGAAGAATACATAAAAGGAAAAATTCTTAGCATACCACATCTACATATTACAACCAAATTTCATTTGAAGAGGTAATGATCAAGTGAGCTTACCTCTCAAACTTTAGCCTATGATAAGAAATATAATCAGTTATTATTTTCTTTATACCTCCCTTGTTTTGCTCCCAAAATCAACCAACTAAGAACCCCACCAAAAGAACTCAAATGTCCTCTTAAGAATATTCAAAAAATTCCCTAATGCTAATTATTTGGATTGTGTATTTTTAAGATTGGCCTGGTGATCTAAATTTTACTTTTCTCATCCCTCAAACTTGGCTTCAAAAGTGACCTATGGGTTACAAATTCTTATACCACATTAAAGAGGCTCCCAACTTTTAAAATCCACCTTTTGAATCACCTAATTAAAATCCAACCCATATTTACAATATTACCCACATACTTCATGCTCATGAAGTGGGGTGATAAGGGTTTTGGTGATCCCCTTATCCTCTTCATTAGACAATCTCAAACCATCATACTCTTCCCATTATTAGTTCCTCATGATAAGTAAATAATGTTACTTATATTCAAAGATTACATTGAATTTTGAAAACAAGAAGATTGCATATACCTTAGATTTTATTTAGTTTATACCTTTGATTCCATGTAGCCCCAACATGCAGATTTAAGTAAATAATCATTGCAACTTAATGTTAGCCACCAATAATACTACTTATCAAAATTGTAACCTTTTTTATTCAAATCTAACTGTGTCCATATCCCAATAGAAATGAGAGTAATGCAAATATTAAATTTAATACTTCCCCTTGTCAATTACACATTCATCCCCTATAATAGAACCACATTCGCAATAGCTTAAATGAAAATAAGGATGGTAAATCCCTACTACTATTATAGTTATAAAATTGTAATGATCCTTATCAAGTTCAAAATATACCACCGTTTACTAAACCATAATGACTTATAGCTGAATTGTGAACCAAATATTCTAATTCTAATGAACTCAAAACAAGTGTTTAGTCAGTTGGTTCAAGACAGTAAGTAACTTGTTAGGTACATGTGATACTTGCAATGACATCATATTGAATTTCAACCTATGCTTAACATTTTTCTTTCTTCCAATTGATAATAACCAATAATAAGGCTAAGGCAATTTTGAAGATCAATGACTATTTTTGATACAAACAACAAATATGGGCTTTTCATTATTCGATATAATGATATTTTAAGTATCTAGATATAAATGGAAATGTGTAGGGATTGTAAATACATCCTACACCCCCTTTCTCAATCACTAAGCATAAAAGGGCCACAAGATGTGAGATTATGATAGTCAATTCTAACCATAATCCCTTTTAGATATTGGCTATAGTAATGTGCTAACAAGATGAGATAATAGTGCACACAAAAATATCTATTTTGGGTGAAGGTTGCTTAGTGCACAAATTCCATCTAGCTAGCTTGATGATGGTGGAGTCTACTTGTCAACGCACGATAAGTTATATCAATTGAAAAGGTTGAGGGGCCTTACAGATTATTAGCATTAAGCAAGATCCTTAGCATATCTAATTTTTTAATTCTTCCTCTCATATGTACCATTTTTCTAAGCTATATACATTATTTCTATCTTCCTTATTATTTTATTTTTCATACAAAAATTCTAGAAGTTTGTGAGATATAAATTCTCCACCTCTATCATTTCTTAAAATTCTAAGAAAACAAGCACTTTGCTTTCCAAATAATTCTTTAATTTGTAAATTTGTAGTAAGTATCTGATTTACTTTTCAATGGGTACACCCAGGGTTTCTCATTTTTTTTATAAATAAATATCAAAAAATATCTCATACCAGATAATAAATAAGCTGCAATTGGTCCACATTGATTTAAGGGTACTAGCTCGAATGACTTTGGAGCTCTCCAAATTTCTTTTATTGCAAAGGATTCTTTGTGGTGCTTTCAAATAAAACATCATTCACATTATTTATCTGGCCTTTGGATAAACAATAAACCTACTACAGTGTTCTTTTAATGTAATAAATTTGTCCTCCCAATATTTAAATGATCAAATCTTGTGTATGTTCTACTAAGGCAATGAAACTTTAATACATATTTTTTTCTACTAATAGGAAATATTTTATTAGCAAACATAGGTATTTTGGTTATCAACTTATTTTTACCACAAATAATAATGCATGAACCATCTCTAAATTTTATGGTTGGCCCTTTTATACAAGTTGACCTACACATTACAAGTTATGCTTTAAACCTAGTATGTAAAATACATCACCAATATATATTTTCTCACCTTGTTTTGTTGTGATTAATATTCTCCCTTTCCCATTATCAATGAAATTCTATTATTTCCCATCTTTACTTCTGATTTCATGACTCATACAAATTCTAAAATATCTCTCTATGTCCTATCATATGAAACATACCATTTGTCTTCATTATTTTCCTATTTTTTCGTACATCTTAGCAATACATATTTATCCTTCCCTTTACCTTCATTTTCATATTATACTTCTTGTTTACTTTTATCTACAATCTTTTTCCCACATTCAAATGTAAAATGTTCATACTTTTGACAATAATAACTTTGAACAAATGATTTATCATACCTTTGAGAACCTCTACCTCTCTGTTGAAAATTGTCTCTACCTTTTTCCTCTGGCTTGAGTATAACTACAATTTTATTCATCACATATATTTCTTTTGTAACTTTTACCTCTTTGTAGAAATTGTCCTCCTCTTCCTATTCATTTCTGCCTCTTTGCTGAAAATTTGATTTGCCTCTCCCTCTTGCTTAAGTGTAACTGCAATTTTTTCCATCACTTTTATTGCTTTTATGACTTTTGCCTCTATAGAAATTGTCCTCCTCTTCCTCTTCATGTAGAGGATGCTTGTGATGTTCCTTCTTTTTCTCTTAGTAATACCTTGCTCTTGAAGGTGTGTTCCAGTGGCTACTTTGTAGATTTATTTGTTCTATCCTCATATGTGAGCCTATAAGTTCATCAATAGGTAAAGTTGTTAGAATTTTTTATTCTGCAATGGATGTAATTGTAGGATCATATTTTACAAACAAAATTCTTAAAGAGTAAAGAATTTTCCTCAGCTTTTTCAAATATGATATTTGTAAAATTTGAAAATCTCTTCTAAATATGTGTAAATGGATTGTTCTTGCTCTTTCTATGCCTTGAAATAAGTGCACAATGAGATTCCACACTTCTTTTTCCTTCAAAGTGATTGTGTATCTTGGGAGTGTTGGCATAGCAACTATATCTAATATGAGATCCCTCTCCACCACTAGTACGCACTTTTGGTGTGATGGCTAAATCTACAGAAATGATGGTTTCATCAAAATCTTGTACTCTGAACAAAAATGTTTCACATCTTTTTTGAAACAAAAATCCCACAATATATCTCTCATTTTGTGTCAGTTTTTTTAATGCTTCTTTCTTTTGCTTGTTCTGAATGTCCATTATTCACAAGATCCTATAACTTTTACGATCTAAACAAAACCAACAAAAACTTCATTTGAATTTACCAAAAATCATAATTTTTCCCAAAATGTTGATGCAAAAAGTGCTACAAAGTCAAAATCCATAAGCCATAAGCTACTAACAATTCCTTTATTCCTTTCTCAACGACTCCTTACAATATGAGCAATTCCTATATATAAACAACTTGCACTACCTTAAGAATGATCTTCAAATTGCTTTTGTGAGATAGTGCCATGTGTCAATTGATAATCTTGATGAAAGAAACAATTTATCATGACCGTGTTAGGTCAAGATAAGATCTGTAAGTTTGTATCTCCAAGATAATAAAACATGCTTTTACTTCTGCAATGCAACACCTTAAATCTATCTTAAATGCTTACATTGATCTCGTAAATACAAATACATTGGATGTATAACATTTAATCCAAGTCACCAAATCATTAGAAATGATCTCATATACTTTACCACTCATCAATCTGTGATCTACTCACCAGTTGATCAAAATCATAAGAGTTCTACCTGTCTTAGTGTCTCTGACACTGAAAACTCTACAACTACTCAACCAAATAAAATATGGTTAGAATCATAGATTCCTCGTACCATATAAATATTGTATCTCTAAGCACAAAATACCATATAGATTCCTCCTACCATATAATTTTTTCCATTAAATTTGAGAATTTGTAATTGCGTATTGTTGTAATTTCGAACAGGCTAGGGTAGCAAATGTCAGAAAAAATCAAAATAAAAAATAAAAGAAAAATGAATGTTGAAAATAACAGTAAAACAGTAAACGAAGAGGCAGAGAAATGTAATAGTTTTATTATATTGATTGTCTCATATGTAGACCTTATTTAAAGGGTATGTTGGATGAATAGTTATAATTTTCCTTCAACATATCTACATATATTCACTCCCTGGATACATGTTTATGCATCCGGTCTAATAAGAGGTAAGCCTTGCGCCTAGCTCTAGACGTCCCGTTGATGCTCAGATCCAGCAATGCCACATACCCATCGCCTTCCCCAACAGTTCTCACCTCATTCAGATACGCAGAATCCATGGAGCACTGCAAGAACAGTATCGCCACTGCATTCTCTTTGTTGTGGGCAGAGCTGTGCTCCATATATTAGACAAGCAGAGGAAGTGCACCGCCGCTGCGAATGGCTGCGGCGCCTTCAGCATTCCTAGCTATGAGAGCCAGAATGGTCAATGCCTCATCCGCCATGGACGTGCCCTCTTCTTCTTCTTCATTTTTCATTAGCTCCAGCAAAATGGGCACCAGCCCCGCCCGCACGCACTTTCCTCGGTTGCCTCGAGAAATACACAAATTGAAGAGCGCAGAGGCGGCATCAGTCTTGCCCCTCCAACTGCCCCGACGTAGAAGCTCCACCAGTGCGGGAATGGCACCGCACCCACCAATCACAATCTTGTTGTCTTCCACTGCAGATAAACTGAACAGGGTTGCCGCTGCGTTCTCTCGGGCTGTCATGCTGCCATCTCTAAGAACTTCCACCATGGGTTGCACAACTCCTCCTTCCACAATCAGTTTCTTGTTTGCGTTCAGAATCGACATGTTTAACAGGGTGGTGACCGCGTGCTCCTGGGTCTCTGAATCGGGGCTCCTCATCAATGTAATCAGGGCTGGTATCACTTGCTCATCCCCAGCAAGGAGAGCCCTGTATGACGAGTGTTTTCTCGTTAGAGCCCTCAGCACCCGGGCAGCTTCCCTCTGCTGTGACTGACGCTTTCCTGACAGTTTTCTTACCACTGCACTCAAATAGTTACGATCCTTCTCTGTTATAACTTCACTGTCATTGGAGTTGGGTTTGGTGAGAGAGGTTTTGAGTTGGAGCCCCTGCCAATGGCACCATTGCTCAATCATCGTTCGGACTAGATGGTTTGGAGTCAGTATTAAATGTGGTAGAAACTCCTGCGTTTTGGGACATGTGCAGTGCCCTGAATCCAGCCATGCTTCAATAAATGGCCTATCGTATGTCTATAAGAATCAAACGTATCAGAAATTAGAACTTTGAAAATCAGTTGCTGTGTTCAAGAATTTAAAATAGAAAGATTGAATCTTGTCAAGTGCAAGGTCCAAACATTATTAAAGATAAATTAGAATTATGTCTGAAACATTGATCCTACAGACACCTCAGTATTTGACATTGATCCTACTGACACCTCAGTATTTGACTTTCAGTACAAAAAAAACTAAATACAATAGACAACGAAATGATATACAACTAAAATTAAATGCAATAGACATATAATAATACATACAACTGCACTATTACATTGGATAGGGCAAATACATTTTCTTCTTTCTAACTAAATAAAAATAAAAGAGTTACATAGTGTTGGTCTAGCGATTATATCCACGATGAGATCCCTCTCCACCACCAGTATGTGCTTTTAGTGTGACGGCAAAATCTTCATCGCATTAGAACGAAAGCCATTCGAGTCCCTCAAGTCCTAGACCCTTCGTCTATGTAAGTTCGGCTTATTGACGTGGTACATAGTGGGTGTGAATACCACATCGTACGTAGTTGTATCCGGGACGGCTTAAAGATCACACACTAAGGTTTGACTCCTTAGGTGGCTCTGGGCCCACTTCCCTTCCATTCAGTCTGATTCTTCTTTCCATTTGCATCTTTCGTGTTTTCCTTTCCGTTTGTAGCTGCACTCCTCTGACACTCGACAGTTACGGTCGCTGCAACTTCTGTGCAATCCAGTTATCACACTCATTCATAATATACAACTGGCGGTTAAGTTTGAATTTCACTTTCAAATCTGTCTCCCGCCCAAGCCACTCAAGATATCTCATTCGGGCTCAGCTCTATGAAATATTTGCTCCCGACTCACATCACCTGCAAAAACAGAACGTTGCTTCGATGTTTTTTTTTCTGTTGCTGCTTATTATGGAGGCATACGGATACAGAAAACAATGAGGTTCAGAAGCCATTTGAGGCTGCGATCTCCAATGGTAAAATACAGAGCCTTCAACAAAACATTGATAGAAGAAGGAGACAAAGATGAGATATCTAGGTGTTTTGAGAGGGAATGCTTTTTCAAGGTTTTCAAGAGAGGGCTGCCCAACAAAACCGATGGCTTGTTCTAAGGATAGTTTTACTTGACCTCATTATGAGTTCTCATTTTCTATTAAGAAAGGTCAATTTAATCGCCAAGATCGTATGAGAAGGTGCAGATTTAATGTTTCCTCATGCGTTTGTGGTTTAAAAATATTCAGTTTCGTATATATATCAGACATCATCACCAAAATTGCACTCTTTGAAGAATGAAAATGCAGATTAGAAGCAAAGATAACATTTGGATTAATAAAATTTTTGGACTTGTTTAGGACCTCACACTCCACTGCTTG
>MU227859.1:3160536-3176416 GCA_018584345.1 Thuja plicata | reverse complement strand
TTTTGTAATATTGATAAAAGTCAAATTTTGCCTTTTTATAATAATAGGATTTCCTCATTTTAATAGTCTCATGTAATGATGAATACTTGCCTTTGTAGTATTGTAATAATACTATTTATGGCTAGCCAATAGATAAGTTATGGCATACCATTCCAAGGTAGACCAGATAATGGTTTCAGATCAATATATTCTTACAAACCATATGTATGTCAATTCTATTGATTCTATTAAAAAATATATTTGATAGCATACATTAGCTTAGAGCTCAATTTGTACTAGGTACAACAACTATGACTAATATAGTTCAATTGAGTTTGTTCCTTGGAAAAAATATTTGTTAAAATAGATGAGGAGATAATTTGTTAGTAAAGAACCCTCATGAATTTATTGGTTGATTTTGAGTTTCATATTAAAAGAAAATTATAATGTAGTTGAAAATAATTTTATTTTTATAATAAATAATTTTTTATTAAGATGGAAGGGAAAGGGCCCTAAACCCATATAACATCAATCACATTAAAACACAGACCAGAGAACTAGACTACGGGCCATTGAAGTCAGAAGTGACCAAAACCCATCATTGAGCAAAATTAATCAAAAATGATCGTTCACAGTTATCAGCTATCTCTATTCCTATTCTTAATCTAAAAACATTATCATTATTGTCCTTTCTAATGTATGTCTTCTTCTGAGTAAAACACACAAAAAACTTCTTCCTAATTGCAAGCATCACCCAGTTTCAATAAACACTAGTAACAACACGATAAAAAATAACCATAACACAAATTTTAATGAAGTCTACCAGAACTAAATCAGCATAGTAGCTGATACAAAAGAAAAAAAAATGATTAAAAATCATTTAGAATTATAAATGGTCTCCCATATCCTTGAGAGATAGTTCAGATCATTCTCCCAGTCTAGCTACCATAACTAAATCAATAACACTAGTAACAACACAACAAAAAATTTGACCATAGTGCAAAGTTTAATGAAGTCTACAAGAACTAAATCAACATAGTAGCTAATACAATAGCAAAAAAGATAAACAAACATTTAGAATTAGAAATAGACTCCCTTATCCTTGATAGACAGTTCAAATCCTTCTCCCATTCTTCAGTATCATGTCCCTTCGCTTCTTCCTCATCCTTGTCTTCGTGCTTCTTCTTCTTCTTCTTGGTACTCTTTCTCATCCTGGTCTTTCCCATAGCCACACTGATAACAACCTTCATGATTATGCTATTAATCAACTGGCAAAGAGTAGAGATAGCAACATTGAAATGTAGTTTAGAAATAGTGGAGGTAATAGAATTCTCCAAAATAGTCATTCTTTCTTGGAGGTATTTAATTTTATCCATCATTTCATATTCCTCTTCATGATCTAGGCTAGGGGCAGGGGACTTGTTCATCATGCAGCCCTCATTAGGAGGAACAAGGGAATTGCAAGAGATTTTCACTATTTCATCTAAATCATCCAGATTAATAGTTATTTCTAGGGATTTTTCCTCTTCTATCTATTCCTACTCTTCATTCTCCTTATCATAATCCCCATCCTCATCCGTTCAGCTATCTTTGGAATCACTTTCATCAGGTTCATACTCAAGGTCTATTTTAGGGACCACCTCTTCTTCAAGCTTTTTCTCTTTAATATATTTTTTATTTCTCAAACGAGTCAACCTGCATTCTTCAGAACTCACATAATACTTTTTGTCTCCCAAGATATCCACCTTGTGTTCATCCTAAGCATTAGAATCCTCTTCTTTATCCTCTTTATCCACATCAATAATGTTCTTTTTAGCTCTTGATTTAGTTTTCCTAATTTTTGGAGGGTTAGCCTTAGTAGTTAGGGTTTTTCATTTAGTAGGGTTAGTATCTAGAAGGGTTTATTTAAATGAGACTTCAGGAATAGCCATGTGAGGTATTTTGTGATTTTTATTTCTTCTAGGCGTAGGGTTTGAACTCATATGCAGAGGGCTACTACCTAAAAGTTCAATTTTGACCAAACTCCGGATGGGTTCCTCAATTTGTTGGCTTGTAGGTTGGGGATAGGTAATACATCAACTGCTCAAAGGAGATTTTCCAAAAACAAATTGATACACAATATAAATTAACCCCTGATATAGGGGAGGAAACTCACCTTTAGCAATACAGTTGCTTAAGGAAGAGAAGAGAAAATACGAGATATTAATTTTATCTCCATGCCTTGTATAATTCAGAATGGGAAAATGGTACCTATAAAAAGTAGTGAAACAACCCTCTAACGTAAAATATTTTATCACATAAAGAGAAACCAAAGCATAAGGAGGGGGAAGGGCCAAGCGGTCATACCCATTACCATTTTCCACAATCACAATTTTCTCTCCCTTCTCAAATAATTTTTTCATGTAGCTCTTATAATCTCTAGCCCTCTTCCTTTAAAATTTGTCCCCAACACACTCGATCCTCGTCACCTCCACTATAAGCTCTGAATAAACACGTAACTTGACACTTCTGATGGTGACATTTCCTTTATGCCATGAATTAACAAATTTCATAGAGAGAGTACTATTGAAACCCTTCATTATTTTAATGTAATTGGTCAAGCCCCCTCTCTTAAAATAATCCCATAATTCATCATTTTTCATTAACTCCTTGCAGTCTTGCAGATCCACCTTCTTCAAAGGCCCACCCATGACTCTAACTTCCTTGAAGGTGATCTGGGTCTCTTTAATTTTCGTTCCAGTAGGTCCCCTATAACTAAAAAAGTAATAAAATAGGAAAGTTTTTTTTTCATTACTTTCTATACAACTTCAGAAGCTTCTTGAAGAAGGAAATACTTTCACCTTGAATCAAGCTTATGCAATTTCTTGCATCATCTTTAATAATGAAAGAAGTTTCAGGACTACTGAATAGATTATCTCTCAAATATTTGAAATAATATTTTCCCTTAATGAAGGGGATGTGAACATTATGATTATCCGTGCCACGAGCTTTATTAATAACATTTGTGACCACTTAATTAATACATATTTCATAGTTCCTTATCATACCATTTTTTCAACTCACGCCGGTCCTAATGCAATATTTTTTATGATCCTTAAAATTAAAATCCACCTTAGCATTTTTCATCTTCCCTTTATCATACAAGTGCCTAACTTTCCATCTTTGATTTTTTATATCCATATTAGATATGCCTTTCATGTCTCCTTTATTAGTTAAAGTAGTGACCACCTTCTTCCTATATCTAACATTTTTATTTTGAACATAACCATTATCCTGGAATTCAAACCCTCGAGCTTTCTCAAATAAAATTGAAAAGAACATAGACTTCTCATTCATGCTTTGTAACTTAACATTGATATCCCAATGTAAAATTTCATGTATAATCATAAGCCAAAAAATACAGATACACACTTTCCACCAGATTATGAGCATCAAAAAGTTAATATTTATTTCTTTCATTGGAAATAATCTCCTTTAACCTCTGAGGGAATTGTTCAAAGGTAATATAGCTCCAATCTAGAGTATTGAGGCCCCAGTTCACCATAAAATCTACAACTTTATTACCCTCCCTAAGAGTACATGACAAATCCTAAATTGCCTGAAAGTAGAAAGAATTCTCTTACAATCATACATAAGAAATAAAATTACCAAGGATAGGTTGTCTTACCTTGGAGGTGATATATTATCATTTTAGAATCCCCTTCCAAGATGACTTTCTCATAGTTTGGGTCTTTCAGACGCTTTATTCCTTGGCATGTTGTTGTAGCTTACATAATAAATAATTGTTAAATATTAATGACCAACTGATTTGTTATGTGAGTACTTTTGTAAATTGATTAATTGATTTGGAATGAAATTTTATTTAACTAATGAATATCATAAATATTTGATATAGTATTAAAATCATTTAATATAATCAAATATTTCCAACATTGACTCAACTCTTAGAAGGAGGTGTTCTCTTTATTATTGGTTTCCCTATTTTTGGTTTGTATATACTATTTCCTATGTTTCCTAAGGAGGCAGTCCTACTCTTTTATGAACTTTTTTTCTTATTTTCTTAGTGGGTTGGTGGTAATTTGGTCTTCTTATAAGGGTTTTTGAATTAGAGATAGGGGCTAACAGGAAGAACAAATGAAGATTGTGTCTCAACTTTTATTTCTCTATAATTATTTAGATATTGATAAGATGATGGGATGGATTATAGTGATAAATTTTCTAATTTTTGAAAGACCATTTCTTAATCTTCATTTTTTCTTTATGCAAACTTGTTAGCATTATATGTAGGGAGGTGGTCATTTGCATAAATTTTTGGTATCAAAAAAATTTTTGATGACCCAAAGGGGAGTCCACGTGAATTGGGAGAGAATGTGTAAGAGGAATGCAAACCCTCAAACAAACACTAGGGAAATCTTTAAAAAGTCTAGAGATCCTTGAGGCCAAATTACAATTGGATGAGTTCAAAGAGGAACTATAAAAGTTAGTAAATGTTGCTAAGGACTCAAACCCTTTGGAGAGGCTTATTGAATCATTAACTACACAATATTCTAAAGTAAAGTTAAACATTCTAGATTTTAAAGGCAAGCTAAGTGTTGATATATTCTTAGATTAGATGCAAGAAGTAGATCTAAGTATGTTGAGATGGAAGATATAGAAAAATATGATGTATAAAGAGTAAATTTGGGAGAAAAAGAATCACATAATTTGTAGAGGGGGGTACAATCAAAATTTGATGTAGAGCTACAATGAGGTTCAATATAAAAGATAATAGGTGAACCACAAAAGGTAGATATTGAAGTTTTAGTTCACTGTAAGGACAATGAAGGGAATGGTGGATTGTGAAGACATGAGCATGATCATAAAATATCGTCCATTGATTTGATGAAGAAAATAGTCAAAAGTGATTTCTTAAGTCAGTATTAAAGCAGTGATGTGAACTACGATTGAGATAAAGAACATGATCATAAGTCTATTAGTGATTATAATTTGGATTCTACATTAAGGACTTTGCATAGCTTTATTGGCCCAACTAAATGGTGAGATCAACAATAAACTCCTTTCTATAAGAATACTAATATTGGAAATTTATGTAATGACTCAAATTTGTGTCAAGGAATCCCAAGAGACTACCTTGATCAAATGCCTAATGATAATATTGTTCCCTCTTATTGGTGTCAATGTTGTTTGGTTCTTTTGAGCCAAGAGGTTTAGAATGTTTCAAAGATGAGGAAGATAATGTAACTAGATATTCCTAACATTAATGAGAAGCTTTTGTCGGGAGGTATTCATTTTATTGTTTGGTTTCCAATTTTTGGTGGCTTTTTGTTTTTTAGTGATTGTTACCATAATTACCCATTGACAAGTATGTAGGTCAATCTGTTTGGGACCAATACATAACTACTCATAATTTTTCCTATTTCTTACCAGTACGTAACTGTTCCATTCTCTCTTTGTATATATTCATTATCTTTGATCAGATTAAATATCAAGTTTTCATCATTTGCCGAGATATGATATCAGAGTAGTGATGGGTTTCCTACATTCATAAGTAACACCTCTTGTTAAAGCATATTCAAAGCCTATTATTTGAATAAGGATTTGAGGACAAAGAATTGAAGGCTCTCTGAAAGACTAAATGCCCTCTCCAGACAGGACATCATTGATAGAGAAGTTAAGGAGATCTGTTTTAGCCACATGGGTAGAGAATAGATGATATGAGAATGGAAGACAACTAATAATAATGGTACATTTATTTTTCTACCAATATCTTTGACCTGTGTCATCCTATAAATTTCTTTTTTTATTTCTGAGATGGTCGTGTTAAGGGCTTTTGGAAATCTTTTCTAAAGAATTGGAAGTGATATAGAAGATGCTTCAATTTCTACACATGTTGGAGTTCGTAGACCTAAAGAAAGATATACTTGAAATTCACACTCCTAACATAGAGCCCAACTATCTAATGTTAATGCACATCTAGCTTCCACTTGAGGATACTGAGAATGATGTCAGGCAGTATGGTGGGGAATGCAACATTTTTAGAGGATTTGGTAGTTCTCATGGCAAGGTCCAAGTTATAAAACAAATGAATTATAATGGTGAGGTCAACGAAGTCCTATATGTACCTCCTTTTCATATTGGTACCAAAATAGTCAATGCAAAATTTATGTGCTTTATTACAATGAACATCTATCAAAGCTGCCTCAAGATGGTGGTTATAATTATGGTATTATATTGCAAGGTCAAGATACAAAATAATATGTATTGTCGCATATCCCTCTTAAGTGAGGATATCTGAGTGATCTGGATGATACACAAATATATCTGTGGATACTAGTAGACATGGTGCCAATAGTAATTGGGTACTATGTAAAGGGAATAAAGAAATCTTTTAAAGTAACACAAATTAATTCCTCTAATGTATATTTAAATAGTAAGAACTAACAAGGATCACATCTAGAGGTTGGTGACATTGGAGGATGGAGGAACTTCCATCATCTCAATTCAACTTCTCGCTTTGGGATGGTAATATGCATAAGAATCATTATTTACATTTTTGGTTTTCTATCTTGTTTTTCTTTCTAATGCTGACAAATTTGAAGAATGCATGTTTTGTGAAGACTCATTTTGGAGATAGGTTTGAGATTCGGTATTGTTCTCAATATAGATTATTTTCCAGTGATCTTTAGAGTATATGATCAATAATTATACCCTTTTGTAATCACTGGACAATCATAGAGATCTGTCGCATCTCTTAGGGATCATTGTTGAATAATTTAAGACTTTGTGATTTGAGATTTCAAGACTTAGAGATTAAGAACACAGCTCAAAGCTACACCTTTTTGAGGGTCAAGAGATAGCTTGATGGAGCCTTGCTTGGTTCAAGATTTGTTACTTCTGAAGAAGATTTTCTCAAAATATGTATTCATATTATGTAATCAGCATGTTTTGTTATATAAACCTTAAGGGGGGATCCCTAGGGAAAAGTGAATATGATCATTCATGATCAATGTATTTTGGGGGTAATGTTAGCATAATTATACATTGATAGTTATGAAGTTCATTCTTTGTGACCAATACGTAACTGCTCATAATTGTTCCTATTTGTTATCAGTACGTAACTACTCCAGTTTCTCCTTGTACATATCCATTGTCTTTGATCAGAATAAATATCAAGTTTTCATCATCCCCCAACAGTGGTTTGCTAGTACTTTTGTTTTCTTATAGAGGTCTTTGACTTTGAAATAGGGGCTATAGAAAGGAATTTATGAAGATCATATTTTATATTTTGTTTTTATATAATAATTTTGGTGTTGATAAGATGAAGAGATGAATTATACTAATAATTTTTTTGATTTCTTTAAGACTGTTAGTAGATTCTCTTTTGCTCTATGCAATCTTGTTAGAACTATCTGTAGGGTGGAGACCGGTTTGCATCAATTAAACTATTTTGAAATTATTATAAAAATATATAATTGTAAAATTGTAATTAATGTATTAGTTCTATAAAATGGAAACTTCATAAAAATTAGTATGTTGTATATTTAAATAATATAAAAACTAATCCAATGAAAAAAATATGTTTGAAGAAGATCAAATCAACTCTTAGAATTGAACTATAACTAAAAAATTTACAAACAATATAGTAAATATATATAAAACTTAAAGATTTCATTATTAAAACTAGAATTTTAATTTGAAGAATATAAAAAAGTTAGTACTAAAAAAAATTACTATGTTAATTAAAATATTTTGACTAAATATCTTCATTAAAAAAATCATAGTTTAAAAGAGCTACGAGTTTCAAAGATTAAATTAACTAATAATATGATGAACAATTTTAACGTTTCATGATAAGATGTTTGTGTGTCATGCGTGCATGAGAGGAAGGTCTAGTCTCCCCTTAACCTCCATATTTAACAATTCACACATTTAACTAGTTTAAAGATGGTGAAGATGGTGATTGTGGAGACATTGTCTTAACCCATTTTTATGCCTCATTATTTTTGTTTCTTACTTCTCTCCATTTATTTTCACATTCCTTGCCTTTCCTCAATCCTTCTTTGTTCTTTTCAACCCTTACTTCTTCCCTCCCCTCTTTTTCCTTTTTGTTTTAGTGTTCGCCCATGCTAGGTTCGGGTTGTTGTGCCTTTTTATTCCTTCTATGTCTCTTTATATAATATACATACATATAAAATATTTAATTTTTTAACCTTTTTAATGAGTAAATAGGAGGTAAGGGATTGCGCCTTGTATTAAATGAAAAGATTATTTATATCAAATAGTACATTGATCCACTAAAATTATATATATAGAAGATGGACAGACGGATATATATACATACATACATACATACATACATTCATACATACATTCAATTAAAATAGGGTTCTTTTGGAGAGTTCTTTTTGGAAGGCAAAATATTGAATTTATTTTTAGACAACTTTTCTTCATATTTCATAGGCTGTTATGCAAGTTTTTGTGTGTTGTAAAATTCAAATAATTGTTATAAGTTTATTGTGAAATTTTTTCAGTGTGTGTTTGGACATATCCCTAGGCGAGACTGGTCCCAGACCTTAGCTAGTTGATTTTTGGAGCAAAAGAAGGGAAGGTATGAAGAAAGATCACAGTTGATTATATTTCTTATGGGAAGCTAGAGTTTGAGAGGTAAGCTCACTTGATCATTCCCCCCTCCAATGAAATTTGATTGTAATATGTAGTTGCGGTATGCTGAGAATGTAGCCTTTTATGGATTCTTCTCCTTCTAGGAGGGTGTTGTGCCATACTTATACTCATGTCTGCTCGTAGTTCAGGTAGAATACAAGCATTGAGTCAAGCTAATTCTTCTTTTAATGGGTGTAATCATGGTGTTTTTGTAAAGTGGGTAAGGGTCTGTATATTTGCTAGTAAGGGACAAGTTGTCTGGGTCGTTAGGTGATCTCCTTGGGCTCGGGGGTTGGCTAGGATCCCAGGATGCCATATGGATGGGTGGTGATTAAATTCTCACCATTGGCCTTTTCTCAGTTGTAGGTACAGTCTGAAAATCTTACAAAACGTGTTTGAATCATGGTGGGCATTTTAAAAAAAGCAGGGAAAGACTAGTTGGGATCACACACTACTTGTGCACAAAAGCATTAAGCCAGATTGTTCATGCCGTCTATTTCTTACATTGCCAAGGGATGTAATAGGACGTGCTCGACAAAATTAAAGCTTGAACCAGGGCTATAATCTATAATTTTACTTCTCCACTGAGCTACTACTGTCATTTACACAAAGAATTGCTCGATGGTTCGGGTTTGCATTGTCCAAACCAATGCTTTAGTATTAGAAAATTGCTTAAATGGCATTGTTACTTGTCTGTTCTTTCACATTTAAGTAATACAATAGGAATGTTGTACATGAAATGCATTATTGTCTGAGATATTAAGAATCAAGTGAAATAGTTCCAATGGCAGTTTATAGTGTGTTTTATTAGGGCAACCATGAAACTAAACAAAAACCCTCTGCGGGAATAATTTCATAAGAGAACCACGACGGTGCCCTATAATTGATCAAAATACATTGTTCTTTTTTCTAGCTAATAATACCTGTAGAGAACCACGACTGTGCCCGTTATCATCAAGTCCCTTCCTGTAGCCGCCTCAGTATACCATAACCTTTTCTCTCTCTCTATGATCGATCCTCTTTTTTTTAAAAGCAATAGCTAGATAGAACTAAAATTGGACCCAAAATAATTTGTGGAAACTAACGCACTAAATGATAATGAAATTTTTGTTGACAAAAATCTACAGATGCTGAAAACACGTCATTATTTTAGCAGATTTTTTGGTAAATTTATAGGAAAGAGGATGCAGATTATAAAGATCAAATACTTAAATTTTCTTTAAAATAGTTAATGTTTTTGTAGCTGCGTCCGCCCAACCTTAGGTTGAAGGTACTCCTTTCCAGCTATTGCCTGAAAGAGAGGAGTACATGCCTAGAGATGAGTATGTTGACAAATTTCAAAAAGGACATGAGAGGTGATTATACTAGCATATTTATATTTAATAAAATTTAGGTAAAATAAGGAAAGAGATATGGAGGTGGATCTTTTACACAATTATGAAAAAAAAAATTATATATTATTTTAAATTTTAATCTATTTATGATGTTTTATTTTTTAATTAAATATTTTTACAATTGTAAAATTTACAGTAATTAGACTCTAACCAGAACTTCATACCCCATTTTATCCTAATCTCAATTGGACATATGCTTGCCCCAAACATCATTCAAAAACCACCTACATACAAAAATTCAATTATGAAGAACCAAAAATACTAACTTTTAATTCCATATTAAATGTTCCATTAATTAAGAATATTATATTTACAAATGTTTTTTTATTACAAAAAGGACATATCTTATAAATTATTTATATTTTATGATCAAAAGTACTTTTTATTGTTTAATCATTTTATTTTTAAAATATCTTTAACTAATATTAAAATTAAAAAAATTATTTACAAAACATAATTTTCTTTTTAAATAACCTATAGAAGTGATAAATAATTAATTCATATCATATTTTAATTAAATTAAACTTTTAAAAATATATATTTTACAATAGTATTTACAACAAACTATATAATAGATACACAACTTTAAGTTGTTCCAAGTAAAAGAATCACCCTAGAAACTGAGCCAAAAAAAAAATTGAAAATTTAGAGAGGAAAAGAGTTTAAGAAAGTAATTCTACCTTATTTCCTTCACATATATGTCTATCATTTTCTCTAATAAATCAAAACTTTCACATTAAGTAGAATTTTATCTCTCTTACAAAATTGTGTAGCATATCTACTATTTTTTCTTATTTTTAATATGTTTCCCACCAATCATAAAACTCATATAATATACATTTTAAACTATGATATATAAATAATTATGTAGTGTAGTGGTAATCAAGGGAAATAGAGAATGTACGAGCAAGGGAGCAACAAGGGTAGTTCCAGGTTCAGTGTTGCAGTAGGGAGCGACAACAAGGTAAAATCCATTCTCAAGATAGGAAGGGTCATCATTTACATCATGTATGACATTCTGACACACAGCAACAAAGATGTGGCCCGTATTTTTCCCAAGACTTATCCAAAAAAATTTGGCGTCCTCTGATTGTGCAGCCAGCCAGGCACCGTGAACAAAATCGTCAGATCAAGGGCTTTGAGACTTGTTCTTTTGTGCAGAATAATACCCAAAATGTTGCGCTCGACCCGTCGAAACAAGTAGGCATGGATGTTGACCTCAATATATTCAGAGGGGAAGCAATAGTCCAGCCAGCAAAGCCCTTTTTCATTAACCCTAGATTCCATTTCAAGACAAATTTGTATCCAATAAGTGTGTGAAAGGTTAACATGCCATTACCGTTGCAAGGGGACCCCTCGTCAGACCCTCCAAGATTCCAAGGATTTTCAAGCTATGAGCACGGGGACTCTTCAAGACAGGAAGCCATGAAGCCTAGGATTAATCATAAGCAAGCATGACTTAACTCAAAGCCAGTACACTTCAAAAATATATATGGGCGGAAAAAAATTTTAAATCATAATCAACCCCCATTGATCAAAGAAAAACCTCCTCATAGGTGTTCTATGAATGGAACTTCAAGCATAAGTCAGAAATAGCTGATATCTGACATATGTGAAGGAACCCCTCATGGTTCACTAGTGAAAATTGGGAAACCAACTGGTTCCATAGCAGTTATGCATGAGTATGATAAGGGAAAACAAATTCAAAATGGAGATCCTAGAGCAGAGTTACCTGAAAAATGAGCAAATCAAAGCGCCCTTCAAAGGAGATCCTAGAGCAGAATTACCTCAACACGAGCAGATCAGAGCGCCCTTCAATCCAAAAAATTCCAAACAGATCTGGCAAGCTAAGCAACTACATGCTACTCCTGAACATAGAAAATAGACTACGGATGTACCCCAATCTAACATTGATTCTCAAAACATGGTCAATATTACCCTCCCAAAGCACATGTTGCAGAACCATGTTGGATTTCTTCGGTGATCAACTCTTATTGGTAAGTTTTCAAGAAATGCATTGTTATTTTCAGATATTAGGGTCTAGTCTTTTCACTATTGGGATGGGTTAAAAGATGTTATATGATAGGGATGGGTCTAGTCTAAGGCCTCTTCAAGGATTATGTTCTTCTCCTTTTTCTCATCCACCTCTTTAGCTAGCTCTGCATTAGTCACCATCCTTGACTCTCCTACTGATTCACCAGTAGCTGCAGACATACACTAACTTCCCAAGTCTTTAACTTGTTCTGATACCACTCTGATGTAACACAAGTCTTTCTCTACCCTATCTTCTTCAAGGGTCTCCTTAGGCCACTCCTCTGACCTATTAGGGTTCTAGACTTACCATACTCTCCTTAGGATTCTCTTCTCAAGATCCTACTCCCTTCAACTTGTGAACACCAATCAAGTAGAACCACAACTCTTCACAACTCCTCCTAGGCTCTCAATAGCCCTTCTTGCTCAATCTTCACAAACTTTACAAACTGACCCAACATGACCAACAACCACTCCATAGAGAGCAGTAGGCTTTTAGGATGTCACTAAGATCCTTGTAAATGCATGCAAACACAATTTTCATTGGAACCCTAATTGAGTTCCAAGAAACACAACAATTGCTTCCTAAGTACGGCTACAAGCAATTAGGCCTAATTAGGCTCTTTTTCTTCAGTAACTTGTAAAACTCCTTAACAAGTTAGTAAACTAAAAATGGATCCTAATACCCTTTTCAGAGACCTACAAGATGTTTGAGGTCTTGGGTTTCCAAACTATCCATATAGTATTTCCTATAAACTAGCCTAAAATTCAGGGTTACAAGGCATTCAAAGCCTATCTGACAGAATCCTTGTTTTCACCACCAAAAATCATTCATTAGATGATCCCATTCAATTTGGTACTTCAAGACTCATGTTTCTACCTCTCTCTATACTTTTATTGAAGCTAGCAATGCTTTCAATCCTCCTTATCACCTCTGGAACTCACTGTGATCCCTAGCCATGCAACTCTGGCTTGCCTAGGGCATCACCTTAAAAATTGCTTGCTTGCTTTCTAGGGTTCCTCCTTCACTGTATAATATGTATATGGAGTCATCTCCCTAATCCCAAAGGCCCATGCAGATTCCATGGTGGGAAGAGGATCTATGACCCCATCTTCACCAGTTGCTTGGTTCAGACTAGTGACTGGACAGAAAACTAAATAATTTACAAGACTAACTAAAACCTTACAAAATGGAAATCCAACACCACATAGAAACTTAAAAAAAGCTACTCTAACACTTCCATGGATTACACTAAGTGATTCAATCCATTAAAACACCAAATGCTCAGAAAATAAGAAACTGTAACTATTCTTTCACTTCTCCAGTCCATACACACTCTAACAAAGTTAAGCCAACCCCTTCAAAAGGTCGAGGATAGCCTTAAATAGTTGACCAAGGCACAAAATCAATGGTTTCAGACAGTTATGAAACCAATTTCTCGAAGTTGCAATCATGCAACAAATGTTGTCATTCAGGATTGCGCCTATAGCTGGATGCAGAATCTAGCCATCCTGTTGGAATATGGAAACATTCTCCTTGGTGGATGAGAGAATGAATCTCTGGATTCTAGGCTGGTTCCTGTTAAATTTAGGATATCACCTAATGTTGAATTTTATGGTTTTTGGAAAAGGGAGAGAGATAACTGAAAATGAATACTAATTAATAAAGGTGATACACCAAAAAGGGATACAGATTTGTCAAAATTACAAGACTATACTTACAAAACACACATTACTAAATTCTGCAATGATTTCACTTCTCAACACCTAGGATGGTTTATAATTCACTATTAGGGTTTGGTGCCACTAATGGTAGGAATTCAACCAGCAAACAAGAAATTTCTGCAAAAGATTAATTCTTTAGAACCTAGAATAGGAATTTAGAGCAATTCACTAATCTATGCTTCAAAGGGTCAAACACTTAAATGCAGAAAAACTTGAAAGGATAGATGCAAGAACTCAGAAAAGATATGTGAATGATAAGCCCAGCTCTATTATCTTCAAAATATGTAAAGAATGGTTACAAAATGTAATAAAAGTGCAAAGGAATGATATGTTCACTAATGCAACTTTTATCCCCCAATTTTGAACCCAATGGATACAAAAATGCATAAAAAGGGGTATAAGAACAAATAGCTCACTAAAAGCCTCTTTTCACCAAAATCTGAACACTTACAAATGAATAAGAAGTTTAGTTATATAGCCCTCAAGGCTAATCTTGAAAATGAAAATACCCCCTAAAATTCCTCCTTAATCATCTAGATAACCCCTGATTTTTGGGCCCAAATGATGCATACAATGAAGCTTTCAAAAAGCCCCTCCAAAATTTTAGCTCAATCCCTAAATTTAAGGCATAATTGATGCCAAAAATTAATCCCTAAAGGCTAATTTCAAAAATGAATTCCCCCAATGTTGGCATTTAAAGATTTACATGTTTTTTCATAGTTATCCAACTTCTAATAAAATACATTACAAAATCCATTAAAATCTACCCCCAAGCAAAAAACCTGATTTACATTTGCATAAAACCCCCAACTCATAACATAGTCGACACCATGACATAAAACCCTAATCTATAGTCTATATGCCAAAGTTGACATTCTAACCCATGGTCAACATGACCTATTTCAACTGCAGTTACCAAAGCATTCATTCCTGTACTCGGTGGATTCCAAAGTTTGTAAGACTTGGCACAATGCATTTTTTTGCATTCATTTGCATCTCCAATTTTGTGGAAAAAGGAGTTAGGGTTTATAGCTACTGGTGCCACCATGTTGTAGATATGGCCTTGTTTCTAAACTTCTTGTGTGTCTCCATGTAATCTGGAGTTCTTTATATGGTATATGGAGTGTTTGTTGGAGTATTTTGAAGCTTTTAAAAATGGCATTTCTGTATGCAGCTTTAAGAACTCAGTCTTTTCCTATATTCTCCACCATGGTTGTACTATCCTTTATTATGTCATAGATAATGACATTTTTTGCATGAACTCGGCCTCTCTGCACTTGAAGTGAACTCGAGTTCCATTACCATGAAGCATGGTGTTTCTCTCTGCATCTCTTCATAATTTTCCTTCAATTAGAACTCACACTGCACACGTGCTTGGTTTGTCATTTGGGGTTTCATGCCATAAGATACGGCATTTTTCATGTATCTTTGTTTGAACTACAAACTTTTCCATAGTCTCCACCACGGTCTCTCTATGCAACTTGGAGTCTTCTACACATGAACTCAGCCTCCATTTGTTTTACTGGCATTGACTAGAAGATAAGTCATCTCCATTTGATTTTCTTTCTCTTCATGTTGTTGTACGAAATTGCTATAACTCAAACTACATCTTTGCATGAGCACTTCTTCATTTGGAAAACACCCAGATGGCTTTTGTTTGTTAAAGAGATGTTGTAGTTAATAGTGAAATTATGGCAATATTAGTCTGTAGTCTTCGTTATTGATGTCTTTATGTAATATTTTTCTCAACTCGAGCTCCTCTTTGGACTAGAAGTGTGAGCCCATGATGTGCTTTGATAAATCTGTACTTATTATTGAAATATATGCTCAAATCCCATTGCAATACAGAGCTGAAATTGAGCTATTTGTTGGTTACAATAAATAATAGACATATGGGGTTCGATCATGGGCTCATGACACCCATGCATAATACCATGAAACAGACTTTGAATATTTAAAATGTATAAATATTCTAATCAAAGCACTTTGTTATCTCATTTCCACAGGCACTATAATTTGAACACGCATCTAACAGAATTAAATAATAACACTGTGTTGTTGTATTTCTCTATGAATAGGCATTATCGATG
>MU227859.1:3139081-3160486 GCA_018584345.1 Thuja plicata | reverse complement strand
TCAATAACAGTGCCAAAATTTTCTCCTTTTGAAGAAAGCATTGTATTGTTAAACCCTTGCATAATAACAATATTGTATGTCTGAATGTAATGAGTATCTTTTAAAAGACAGCACTGTTATTTTCCTTTTTTTTTTTTTGAATAGTATTACGTAATACACTATTTTGTTGCATCTCTTTATGAATAAGTGTTGTGCTTTGAACATTTATAGCAGCACTATTACCTTCCTTTTCTTGAATAAATGTTGTCATCATGCCTATTATAGCTGATTATATCATTGTAGTCCTCTTTTTATATGCTATCCTCTTCTGCACATACATAACTTATATAAAAATATTGATTGTCCATTTGATTCTGTTATATGCATATGTTATAAAAAGATGACACATCTTGAATGTGCACCTTCCTCTCCTTCTGCAAACATGGATATCGTTGTGTTCTTTTCCTTTTATTTCAAAGCTAATAAAGTTCAGAATCGTACTGAGATAAAATACTTGTCTAGTGTCAATAAAGTATGAACCATTCATATTCAATTTATATTTTGATAACAACACAGTCCACTCTTTTTCATATGCATTCTTCTACAGCAGCATTACTGTCATTTCCTCATTGTTGATTTCATATGCATAGTTCTTGACAGCATTACATAATATTCAATCCTTGCTTTGTTTAATGATAAGGGAAAGTGTTACCTCATTTTATCTGCAAGCTGCTCCCTGTTGGCTGTATCATTTCTCAATTAGGAACCCTTATCTTTATTTCATATGCATTTCTTATAACAGCATTGCTATTACTCTGTTATGTCTTCTTTTCTTTCCTGCATATCTTACTTTAGAATTTGTGGACATCTCTTGCTTGCACACACCACTAAGTCCCCATGTTAGGTTAATGAAATAAATCAAATAATCCATGTTTGTATGTTAATGTCATGTGGGATGACATTTATGTATGAATGTGGGTTTGTTGGTTGGATTTATTGACTTAACATGTGGATTCTCTGCTTTCCTAAATAGCAATTCCTTCCTAATGCAAGATAACAACTATATGCAGTAAAAGGTTTCATAAAACTATGTCCCTTTGATACTTTATTTAGTTAATGCAGATGTATACCTTGTTATTGCATTGATGTTTACACAAAGATGCAGTTCTGAAAGTTTTGATTGTAGCATGTTGTTTTTAGGGATTTATGCATTGTTTAGATCCAACTTGGATCTAACTACTCTCTTTCTCTATGATTGCAGGACAAGACCAAAAGAAGACTTTAGGATGAAAACAAGGTAGAAGACATGAAGATTCAGATGACCGGATATCAAAATGAAAAAGACCTCTCCAAGGCAATGCTTAGATCCCTAAATCTTCTAATGCTCTTTTATTACTTTCAGCATTGTATATCTTCTATATTTTTACAACTGAAAGGTGTAACCTATGAAGGAATACTTTTTTATTACATTTACTTTAAATGTTCAATGTAATGATCAATTTATGAAATTGAAAGGTTTAAATCAGATCAATACTTAGAGAAGAACATCAGTGTTAATATGAATGCAATAATAAGGTATTTTTTCTTCAATATCTGAATAGTAGTGTTGAATGGATGTACCTTTATGCAATCTTTCTGATGTTTGTAGTTGTTGTGCTGCATGTGTCATTTATCTTCAGAATTTAGGTCATTCTGCAACTTAGGACAGCAACTATAAAATTCACAACCCAATGTAAGATACAATCAATTTATCAATTTAGTGTGCAACTAAAATGATAACAGTTGTCAATGACAATATTGACAACTTTTACATCTTTTTGGATTTTCTATCCAAACTTGGTCATAAGTCCATCAAACTTAACCAAATGCCTATATAAGGTGTTAGAACATTGTAATAGGACCTCATGTCCCTTACCTGTGCAATTTGACATCATAATGCGTAAAATGCCCTATTTGACCTAATGTAGACAATCTTTTAAATAAGGTCACTAAGGACCTATTAAGGCATCCTAAACTCACACACTTCACACTAGGACTTGTTTAGTCCCCTTATTGCACTAGTGGTTTGGTTAGGACCACTACAAGCCAAAAAAAAAATAGAATCCCTAGGTTCCTTTCTATCCATTAGGACCTAATTAATTCCGATTAGACCCATTAGGACCTATTTAGATCCAATTAGACCCATTAGGACCTAATTAGTTCCAATTAGACCCATTAGGATCTAATTAGATCCAATTAGACCCATTATAAAAGTAAAGATCCAATTAGTCTTGGACTGTGGCTCTTCCTCTTCTAACAATGACTGAATCTTGAAAGTTTTACCTCCTTTCTTGGAGGTTATAGAATTCTCCTTCCCATCATATACTACCCCATTGTCAAATTTCCAAGGTCTTCCTAACAGAAAATGACAAGCATCCATTGGTAATATGTCACACATGAGTTTATCCTTATACCCTTCTATGGAGAATTCGACCCATGTTTGCTCATTCACCAATACACTTTGGCCTTTCTTGAGCTATGTCAACTTATAGGGATTTAAATGGGGTACTTTGGTCAACTTGAGTTTGTTGAATGCTTCCTCTGAGATGATATTATCAGTGGAACCAGAGTCCACAATCACCTTACAAACTTTGCGAAGGATCTTGCATCTTATCCTAAACAAAGCCCTCTTATACTTGTGTTCATCCTTACTTGGTTGTCTTATCAATACCCTTCTAAACATTAAGTTCTCACCCATCTCTGAATCTAGATGGTCAATCTCAGGAGCTTTGACACTTGAAGTGTCTTCATGGGAATATGTTATTCTTTTATCATTGTTTGAAGTAGTAGGCTTGTCAGGACATCTATATGCTGGGTGGCCTAATTGACCACAGTTGTAACACTTCATACTTGCAAAGTATGAGTTACTTCTACCTCCTATTCCTCTGTTAGGACCTCCTTGATTACCCCTACCTCTGTTATAGCCCCCTCTTGGAGAGCTTTCAGTATTGTGCTCTGTCATCTTGTTCTCACCTTGTGTCCTTTGCTCACTGCCTCTGCCTTGATAGCCTCCTCTTTGACCCATTTGGTATCTTCCTCTACCTCTGCTATTCTTTAAGTTAGAATCACTCATCTTCCTATTCTTTTCTTCCACTCTTAGGGCTAGTTGATGACACCTCTAAACTGTGGTATGTGTCCATAGGCTAATCTCTTCTTGGATGTTCCATTTCAATCCACCCAAGTACCTAGAAAATTTGATTGAATCCTCTTCTTTTTTCTTAGACCTAAGCCACAATCTTTGGAATTCCTCTACATACAAGGCCACATCCAAATATTTTTGCTTCAAATTGTGTCTCTTCCTATGAAGTTGGATCTCATAGTCCTCCAGAAGATAATTCTCCTTTATCTTGGTCACCATTGCATTCCAATTGGCTATGGGTTGGTTACCCAATCTAACCCTCTCATCTTGAAGGTATTTCCACCATGTTAGGGCTGACCCTCTAAATATTGATTTGGCTACCTTTAGTTTTTGTGCCTCTGTCAACCCTTCACACTCGAAATGGTTCTCTATTCCTTCAATCCAATCCATCACTGCCTCAATGTCCATCTTTCCACTAAATAGTGGTATACCTTCCAATGCCTTTCCTCCTAGGGATTTTATGGCTTCCAGGAAGCACTCTTCATTCAAGATAGGGTCTAGTTCAGGGATAAGGTCTTCTTTAGCAACCTTTTTACCCCTATCATTGCTTTCTACTTCCTTGTTTCCAGCTGCTACATTGGCAACTTCTTCTAGCATTAACTTCATTCCTTCTAAGGCCTCTTCAAGGAGTCTATTCTTCTCATTTTTCTCATCCACCTCTTTAGCTAGATTTGCAGTAGTCACCATCCTTGACTCTCCTACTAATTCACCAGTAGCTGCAGACATACACTAACTTCCCAAGTCTTTAACTTGTTTTGATACCACTCTGATGTAACACAAGTCTTGCTCTACCCTGTCTTCTTCAAGGGTATCCTTAGGCCACTCCTCTAACCTATTAGGGTTCTATACTTACCTAATCTCCTTAGGATTCTCTTCTCAATATCCTACTCCCTTCAACTTGTGAACACCAATCAAGTAGAACCACAACTCCTCCTAGGATCTCAATAGCCCTTCTTGCTCCATCTTCACAAACTTTACAAACTGACCCAACATGATCAACAACCACTCCAAAGAGAGAAGTAGGCTTTTAGGATGTCACTAAGATCCTTTTAAATGCATGCAAACACAATTTTCATTTGAACCCTAATCGAGTTCCAAGAAACACAACAATTGCTTCCTAAGTAGGGCTACAAGCAATTAAGCCTAATTAGGCTCTTTTTCTACAATACCTTGTAAAACTCCTTAACAAGTTAGTAAACTAAAAATGGATCCTAATACCCTTTCCAGAGACCTACAATATTTTTTAGGTCTTGGACTTCCAAACTATCCGTATAGTATTGCCTATAAACTAGCCTAAAATTTAGGGTTACAAGGCATTCAAAGCCTGTCTGACAGAATCCTTGTTTTCACCACCAAAAAGCATTCATCAGATCATCCCATTGAATTTGGGACTTCAAGACTCATGTTTCTACCTCTCTCTATACTTTTATTGAAGCTAGCAATACTTTCAATCCTCCTTATCACCTCTGCAACTCAATGTGATCCCTAGCCATGCAACTCTAGCTTTCCTAGGGAATCACCTTAAAAATTGCTTGCTTGCTTTCCACGGCTCATAATTAACTGTATAATATGTACATGGAGTCATCTCCCTAATCCCAAAGGCCCATGCATATTCCATGGTGGGAAGAGGATCTATGACCTCATCTTCACCAGTTGCCTGGTTCAGACTAGCGACTGGGCAGAAAACAAAATAATTTACAAGACTAACTAAAACCTTACAAAATGGGAATCCAACACCACATGAAACCTAAAAAAAAATACTCTAACACTTCCATGGATTACACTAAGTTATTCAATCCATCAAGACACCAAATGCTTAGAAAACAAGAAACTGTAACTATTCTTTCACTTCTCTAGTCTGTACACACTCTGAAAAAATTAAGCCAACCCCTTCAAAAGGTCGAGGATAGCCTTAAGTAGTTGACCAAGAAACAAAATCAACAGTTTCAAACAGTTATGAAACCAATTTCTCAAAGTTGCAATCATGCAACAAATGTTGTTAATGTTGTTGTTGTCAATCAGGATTGCGCCTATAGCTAGATATAGAATCTAGCCATCCTATTGGAACATGGAAACATTCTCCTTGGTTGATGAGAGAATGAATCTACGGATTCTAGTTTGGTTCCTTTTAGATTCAGGATATCACCTAATGCTGACTTTTATGGTTTTGGGAAAAGGGAGAGAGATAACTGAAAATGAATACTAATTAATAAAGGTGATACACCAAAAATGGATACAGATTTGTCAAAATTGCAAGAATGTACTTACAAAACACACATTACTAAGTTCTGCAATGATTTCACTTATCAACACCTAGGATGGTTTACAATTCACTATTAGGGTTTGGTGCCACTAATGGTAGGAATTCAACTAGCAAACAAGAAATTTCTACAAAAGGTTAATTCTTTAGAACCTAGAATAGGAATTTAGAGCAATTCACTAATCTATGCTTGAAAGGGATAAACACTTAAATGCAAAAAAACTTGAAAGGATAGGTGTAAGAACTCAGAAAATATATGTGAATGATAAGCCCAGCTCTATTATCTTCAAAATCTATAAAGAATGGTTACAAAATGTAAGAAAAGTACAAAGGAATGATATATTCACTAATACAACTTTTATCCCCCAATTATGAACCCAATGGATACAAAAATGCATAAAAAGGGGTATAGGAACAAATAGTTCACTAAAAGCCTCTTCTCACCAAATTATGAACCCTTACAAATGAATAAGAAGTTTAGTTATATAGCCCTCAAGGCTAATCTCAAAAATGAAAATACCCCCTAAAATTCCTCCTCAATCAGCTAGATAACCCCTAAATTTTGGGCCCAAATGATGCATACAATGTAGCTTTCAAAAAGCCCCTCCAAAATTTTAGCTCAATCCCTAAATTTAAGGCATAATTGATGCCAAAAATTAATCCCTAAAGGCTAATTTCAAAAATGAATTCCCCCAATGTTGGCATTTAAAGATTCACATATTTTTTCATAGTTATCCAACTTCTAATAAAATACATTACAAAATCCATTAAAATCTACCCCCAAGCAAAAACCCCGATTTACATTTGCATAAAACCCCCAACTCATAACATAGTCGACACCATGACATAAAACCCTAATCCATAGTCTATATGCCAAAGTCAACATTCTAAACCATGGTCAACATGACCTACTTCAACTACAGTTACTAAAGCATTCATTCCTGTACTCGATGGATTCCAAAGTTTGTAAAACTTGGCATAATGCATTTTTTCGCATTCATTTGCATCTACAATTTTGGGGAAAAAGGAGTTAGGGTTTATAGCTACTAGTGCCACCATGCTGTAGATATGGCCTTGTTTTTGGACTTCATGTGTATCTCCATGTAATTTGGAGTTCTTTATCCAGTATCTAGAGTATTTGTTGGAGTATTTTGAAGCTTTTAAAAATGGTGTTTTTGTATGCAGCTTTAAGAACTCGGTCTTTTCCTATAGTCTCCACCGCGGCTGTACTATCCTTTATTATTCCATGGATAATGGCATTTTTTGCATGAACTCGACCTATCTACACTTGAAGTGAACTTGAGTTCCATTGCCATGAAGCATGGCATTTCTCTCTGCATCTCTTCATAGTTTTCCTTCAGTTAGAACTCGCACTGCACACATGCTTGGTTTTTCATTTGGGGTTTTATGCCATAAGATACGGCATTTTTCATGTATCTTTGTTTGAACTATGAACTTTTCCATAGTCTCCACCGTGGGCTCTCTGTGCAACTTGGAGTCTTCTACACATGAATTTGGCCTCCATTTGTTTGACTCACATTAACTAGCAGATAAGTCATCTCCATTTGATTTTCTTTCTCTTCATGTTGTTGTTCGAAATTGCTATAACTCAAACTGCATCTTTGCATGAGCACTTCTTCATTTGGAAAACACCCAGATGGCTTTTGTTTGTTAAATAGATGTTGTAGTTTATAGTGAAATTATGGCAATAATAGTCTATAGTCTTCGTTATTGATGTCTTTATGTAATATTTTTCTCAACTCGAGCTCCTCTTTGGACTGGAAGTGTGAGCCCGTGATGTGCTTTGATAAATCTATACTTATTGTTGAAATATATGCTCAAATCCCATTGCAATACAGAGCTAAAATTGAGCTATTTTTTGGTTACAATAAAAAATATACATATGGGGTTCGAGCATGGGCTCGTGACACCCATGCATATTACCATGAAACAGACTTTGAATATTTAAAATGCATAAATATTCTAATCAAAGCACTTTGTTATCTCATTTCCACAGGCACTATAATTTGAACACGCATCTAACAGAATTAAATAATAACACTGTGTTGTTGTATTTCTCTATGAATAGGCATTATCGATGTATAATAGCAGCCTCATTTGATCTCCATTTTAGATCAATAACAGTGCCAAAATTTTCTCCTTTTGAAGAAAGCATTGTATTGTTAAACCCTTGCATAATAACAATATTGTATGTCTGAATGTAATGAGTATCTTTTAAAAGACAGCACTGTTATTTTCCTTCTTTTTTTTTTTGAATAGTATTACGTAATACACTATTTTGATGCATCTCTTTATGAATAAGTGTTGTACTTTGAAAATTTATAGCAGCACTATTACCTTCCTTTTCTTGAATAAATGTTGTCATCATGCCTATTATAGTTGATTATATCACTGTAGTCCTCTTTTTATATGCTCATCCTCTTCTGCACATACATAACTTATACAACAATATTGATTATCCATTTGATTTTTTTATATGCATATGTTATAAAAAGATGACACATCTTGAATGTGCACCTTCCTCTCCTTCTACAAACATGGATATCACTGTGTTCTTTTCTTTTTATTTCAAAGCTAATAAAGTTCAGAACAGTACTAAGATAAAATACTTGTCTAATGTCAATAAAATATGATCCATTCATATAAAATTTATATTTTGATAACACAGTCCACTCTTTTGCATATGCATTCTTCTACAGTAGCATTACTGTCATTTCCTCATTGTTGATTTCATATGCATAGTTCTTGACAGCATTACATAGTATTCAGTCCTTGCTTTGTTTAATGATAAGGTAAAGTGTTACCTCATTTTATCTACAAGATGCTCCCTATTGGCTGTATCATTTCTCAATTAGGAACCCTTATCTTTATTTCATATGCATTTCTTATAACAACATTTCTATTACTCTGTTATGTCTTCTTTTCTTTCCTGCATATCATACTTTAGAATTTGTAGACATCTCTCACTTGCACACACCGCTAAGTCCCCATGTTAGGTTAATGAACTCAATCAGCTAATCCATGTTTGTATGTTAATGTCATGTGGGATGACATTTATGTATGAATGTGGGTTTTCTGGTGGGATTTATTGACTTAACATGTGGATGCTATGCTTTCCTAAATAGCAATTCCTTCCTAATGCAGGATAACAACTATATGCAGTAAAACGTTTCATAAAACTATGTCCCTTTGATACTTTATTTAGTTAATACAGATGTATACCTTGTTATTGCATTGATGTTTACACAAAGATGCAGTTCTGAAAGTTTTGATTGTAGCATGTTGTTTTTAGGGATTTATGCATTGTTTAAATCCAATATGGATCTAACTACTCTCTTTCTCTATGATTGCAGGACAAGACCAGAAGAAAACTTTAGGATGAAAACAAGGTAGAAGACATGAAGATCCAGATGACCAGATATCGGAATCTAAAAGACCTCTCCAAGGCAATGCTTAGATCCCTAAATCTTCTAATGCTCTTTTATTACTTTCAGCATTGTATATCTTCTATATTTTTACAACTGAAAGGTGTAACCTATGAAGGAATACTTGTTTATTACATTTACTTTAAATTTTCTATGTAATGATCAATTTATGAAAATGAAAGGTTTAAATTAAATCAATACTTAGAGAACAACATCAGTGTTAATATGAATACAATAATAAGGTATTTTGTCTTCAATATCTGAATAGTAGTGCTGAATGGATGTACCTTTATGCAATCTTTCTGATGTTTGTAGTTGTTGTGTTGCATGTGTGCTTTATCTTTTGAATTTAGGCCATTCAGCAACTTAGGACAGAAAATATAAAATTCACAATCCAATGTAAGATACAATCAATTTATCAATTTAGTGTGCAACTAAAATGATAACTGTTGTCAATGAAAACATTGACAACTTTTACATCTTTTTGGATTTTCTATCCAAACTTGGTCATAAGTCCATCAAACTTAACCAAATGCCTAGCTAAGTTGTTAGAACATTAAAATTGGACCTCAAGTCCCTTACTTGTCCAATTTGACATCATAATGCATAAAACACCCTATTTGACCTAATGTGGACAATATTTTAAATAAGGTCACTAAGGACCTATTAAGGCATCCTAAACTCACACACTTCGCACTAGGACTTGTTTAGTCCCCTTATTGCACTAGTGGTTTGGCTAGGACCATTACAAACCAAAAAAAAAATAGAATCCCTAGGTTCCTTTCTATCCATTAGGACCTAATTAGTTCCAATTAGGACCTAATTAGATCCAATTAGACCCATTAAGACCTAATTAGTTCCAATTAGACCCATTAGGACCTAATTAGATCCAATTAGAAGGTATTAGGACCTAATTAGATCCAATTAGAAGTTATTAGGACCTCTTAGATCCAATTAGACCCTTTAGGACCTAATTAGATCCAATTAGACCCTTTAGGACCTAATTAGTTCCAATTAGACCCATTAGGGTCCAATTAGACCCTTTAGGACTTAATTAGATCCAATTAGACCCATTAGGATCTAATTAGTTCTAATTAGACCCTTTAGAACCTAATTAGATCCAATTAGACCCATTAGGACATAATTAGATCCAATTAGAAGGTATTAGCACCTAATTAGATCCAATTAGACCCTTTAGGACCTAATTAGATCCAATTACACCCTTTAGGACCTAATTAGATCTAACTAGACCCTTTAGGACCTAATTAGATCCAATTAGACCCTTTAGGACCTAATTAGATCCAATTACACCCTTTAGGACCTAATTAGATCTAACTAGACCCTTTAGGACCTAATTAGTTCCAATTAGACCCATGTTAGGACCTAATTAGATCCAATTAGACCTATTAGGACCTAATTAGATCCAATTAGACCCACTAGGACCTAATTAGATCCAATTACACCCATTAGGACCTAATTAGTTCCAATTAGACCCTTTAGGACCTAATTAGATATGTTAGTGAATGTAATTTAGTTCCACTAGATGTTACTAATACAAATGATTCTATTGAGGATGAAAGCTTTGACGACATTCTGTTGATTTCAATTGATTATGATTATATTTCAGGTTTGATAAAAAATGGTATGTGTCCATGTAAATAGCGCTCGCATGTACACATGTTCTTCTTTACTATTCAATTTAGATCCAATCTAAGACATATATACAAACTTAGATGTTTAATTTATATTTAGAGACCTCAAATTGAAAATGTTTATTTTGCAGGACATGTTTTTGAAGTAATAGCAGAGCCTAGAAATGTGGAATGTGTTAGTTACTATTTATTACGTTGCACCAAGGAGAGGATGAAGCTAACAAAGAATGAAACAAGCGATGAAATTATGTTTCCAATAGGTTAGTAGTGTACATGTTTGTGTTTAATTTATTACTTGATTGAGGTTTAACTTGCAATGTAATTATGTGTAGAGTTATATGGTTAATTTCACATCTAGATCTATATATGTTTTTGAACTTGTATGTGTAGGTTTAGTTGTTGTGCAAGGAACATATTTGAAGAAAAACAAAATATTAAAACATGGGATTCATTTTATTTATTATCAACCTAACAACAAGTTTTATCAGTATAGCCATCTTGTAATTGTCACTGGCCTATCTCTTCATCCAGTGACAGGACGTGGGGTTCGTAAGTGGAGACTTGATACTGATGACCATGAGATAATATTAAATGTTATCCAAGAGCGATCCAAACCACTTGATGTGGTCTAAAACATGCATGAAATATGATCTATACTAAATTTTTCATGGGCGAGACCGGAGGTTTCCTTAGCTCCATTCTTTCCTACCGGTGCCCATAGTAAATGGAGCAATTTTTTAAAATTTATAATATCTCAAAAATGTCTTCAAGATGTGTATTTACTTTAGTTTATCTAGTGAATTAATTAGATAGGTTGAATGTGAATATAGTTTATTTAGTTGGAATATGAATGTGTAGATAATGCATGTTGCAAAATTACTTAATTCTAGGATATAATTTAATTTTATAGATAGAAATGTTCATTAATTAAATATGAACTCCATAAATACTTTTAAAATTTCCTTCAGTCATATATATATTAAGCACATACATCAAACATGTTTTTAAAAGCATGAACTAGACATCATCATTTATATCATAGGTCAAGTACATTTAATCAACAAATGTATAGGTCACTTGAACTATATCTAGAGTGAAAGTATATCTATAAAAGTATATAGCACATACATGTACACATGAAACATCAATCATAGATTGAAAGTATTTAAAGATTAATAATAGATCAAGTATGTAAACATAAAACATTTAGATCAAGTACACATATATCTAGTTCACATACATACATGTTTAAGATCAATGAATCATAGAGTACACATGTATAGAGTGAAAGTATAGATTCTATGAAAGTATATATAGTTCACATACATGCATGAAAAATCAATCATAGAGATCAAGCATGTAAAGATCAATCATGTAGAGATCAAGTATGTAAACATAAATGATAGAGATCAAGTACTATAAGCATGAAACATGTGTCAAACATGTCAAACATAAATCAAAGTGTACAATACATATGTCAATAGACTCTAGAGTCTATAAATGAAATAATATAACATCAAAAATATGTATGTATGTAATATGTCTAGATCAAATATGAAAGTGTCTAGGACTCATCATGATGACTCCTCACTAAGCGGTCATGCCCAAAGTGACTATCATGTTGTGAAGGATGTGCAGATCCCTACTAAGAAAGAGAAATATATATATATATATATATACACACACACATGTTATAAAGTGTTATATTAAACAAGAAAACATCAATAAATTAAAAACTTACCTATCCACTACTGATGTCATCATCAAGTGAGTCCCGACGATGTACACGATCAGTGCTCAAAGAAGGAGTAACAAGAGGCATATCCTGGTAGAGAAAAAAGTAAATTTACATGCATCTAGATTAAATATTACAAATTTAAATAACTTAAATCAAGTAACATTAAATATATATATAATCTAATCATTTATACTTGTGTAGATGGTGGCACCTGATAGTACTCAGACTCCCTAGCCTCGATCCTATCAACCAAGATATCAATATTTTGTTGCATCTGGTCCAAGCTCAACTGTGCATCTACAACAAGAGTAGATTGCACATGTGTCTTTAATGATGAATGCAGCGGACTAACCAAATGAGATGGCATGGAAGTCATATTTTCATGTGTTAATGAATCTAGGTAACCTGTACTAGCCATGTTGAAGTCAACATCCTCAAGGCCAACGTCGGAGAACTGGTTCCCTACACTGACTGAAGGGTATGTACGTTGTGCCTCTCCCTCTGTAGCAATAGAGTGGTTAGTAGGCGGATCCTCACGAGCACTGCCACTATGGCCATGGTCTAGGTGAGAATTATGTGGCTGGGCATATCTGGTAGTACCCACACGAGCTCTAACACTTGATATGGGGATATCATGCTTTGCTGCTATAAATGCATAAGCATCCAACAGATCCTCAACCAAACTAGACAATGTGACCCGTTTCATCTCTCCTGTAAGTCCCTCTAGGTTGGACTGTGAAGGGATCCCCGCTACAGTATATATGTCATGTATGGTCACGTTAGAGGATGCTCCACCTGATCTCTCGATATGGATGTAAAAGCTACTGCAATGTCTCCCACACTATTGATTGCACCTCAAAGTTGGGTGTTACGGATAACATCATCTGCAACAAAACCCAACGAAGGAGTTATCGCAGTTGCCCTTTGACCAACAATGGCTCTGTGTACTGGCCTCTTGCAATCTTCTCTATGAAAAGTGTCTCTATCAGCAAGTCTACCATGCTCATGTCCTAGATGTGCTGACAAATCAGTGTAGTTAACTACCATCCCTAAACAAACCTCAGCATTAATCTGTTATGCAAAGTATAATGGAATCTGGTCGTTATTTGGATAACGACCATGAGCAGCTAAAAATCATGGGTATATCAATGCTAATATGGTAGGATCCTGACACCTTGTAACCTGATATCCCTTCATATATGATATGTCTACATAAGATGGGAAAACTTCCCTTTTCAGGGTCACTTTAGGCACTAAAGCATGTACCTCCTTGAGAGAAAGACCAGAGCCAGCCTCTTGTCTCTTCCTCTCAAGTATGGCCTCTATAACAGCTAGGGAATAGGGAGTGGTACCATGAATGTCATCCCTAATACTAATCAAGCTATTAAGTATGGATTGACATATGTTCTTATAGACAGTAGAGCTATTTGGATTATTTATAGAATCTTGCAACCTTTCAATTTCTCTATTAGTGCGTGCAAATAGTTCCTCAAGGGGAATCGGTGCATCTATCATGTGTGATGTGTAATAATATGTCTGATAGATGTATGTATATGTATGTACCTGAAAGATTTTATTTATTGTCAAATGAAGTCTACATATATGTTTTCCTAATTTAATTGATGAATAAAATGAAAGTACACATTTCGCTACATTATTTCAAAGTAAAATCAATTACATTTAAATCAATTACACATGTATGTATATACACACATGTTTGTACATGTATGTATGTATATGTGACATACATACAAGACATGGCATACATGTACATGACATACACACATGACATACATACATGACATGTGACATACATGTACATACATATGTATACATTGTTAGAGTATCTATTTATCTTCACTTATTAATTAGATCATGTTGATTTAATTATTAAGTTGTCTATGTACTCTATTTTCACTTAAGATGTCTCTTAGGTGCATATAATTAATATTTTATATTAATTATATTGCGCAACCTAGCTTTTACCTTTTTAGGGTATCGTTCACCTTTAAGGTTGAACTTTTATAATTATTTTTTTATTACCTGGGAATAGAATTTGCTCTCACTCTGCTGAGATTTTTCCAAGCTTTTGCTTCTGTCTCTCTAGTTTCCTTTCAACAACAGGTTATTTGCATGCAGGTGTTCTTGGTGATCTGTGAAGTTAGATTTCTCAACTTCTACATGGTATCAGAGCTTCCCTGCTGCTGCCTGGTCTGAGGTTTTTTTGAAGCCATGATTTGTAGATGAAAGCTACAGCTTCTCTGATTTTTTTCCCATTTTGGAGGAGGCGCTATTTTCTGGAGCACTTTGGGTGAAAACAGACTCCACCATTGTGCTTAGAAGGCCCGGGAGAGTCGAAAATCATATAAAGCTCATTGTTTTTTGTCATAGTGACCCCAAAGGAAAATTTTCTCCCTCCTAGGCCGTACGGCATGAAAATCAAGAAAAAAAATCAAAAAAAAAATTTCAAAAATGATTTTTTTAAGGGTTTTTGGGGCCTATGTAGCGCAGCCGAGGCGCGCCACCCCCACACCACCCATGCCTGGCCCACGCCAGCCTGCCACCCACCAGCCACTAGAGCCACCCCTGCCAGTGTTGCCGCCCAAGAACTGCCTGAGAGCCGCCCAGACACCACCTTCACCGGCGGCTCGCCACCTGCTGCCACCGATAGCACGACAGGTGATGTCACTGCTGACGTCACCTGGTGGATTTTTTTCTGGCATTTTCTTTCAAAATTTCTGATAGTTTTCAACCTTTTCTGGTGACAGAAAAATTTTCTGGCGAGACAGGCCCACGACATACAGACGATCGTCAATTTTTTCTTGGAGTCTGTGACGGTCATTTGACCATCAAATTTTTTCCCATGACTGGTTTTTTCCAGTGAGCTCATTTTCGAAGGAGTGGTTGGTTTTTTGGTCGTAACTTGTGCATACAATGTCCATTTTTGGAAAACAAAATATAGTCGAAAAAGTGTTTCCAAGCTGGACGCAATGGTGCTGGTCTTGATTGCTAATTAGGCCATTTGATCTCTCAATTTTGGCATTGAAGTAGAGGCTTCTGTTTCCTCCCTCTCTACATCTGGCATCCAGGTTTTCTTCTCATTTTTTGTGCTTTTAGTAATTTTTTCTTTGTTGTACGGGGGATAGAATTATACACATTGGGGGGTGCTTTTTCTTTCTATCATTTAAATTTAGAAATGACCCTTCTACTTTCATCTTCTTCTCTCAATGTCAAACCCCTCTGTGGCCCGGCTGACACCACACAATTATCACACCTAGAAAGCACACATGACCAGGCTACTCATGTCATGTGGCTTATGGTCATGTCTAGATGAACACCAACCTATCTTGCAACATCCTTTTGAGGTTCTTCAACACAGGAACAAAATGGATGAAGTCATGGGCTTGATTGCACTAAACATCTCCAATAGTCTCCTTTTTCACTTGGATGGTTTGACAACTCCTAGGGCTATTTAGGGGATGTTTTCATATTTTTTTGGCATAGTGAATGAGTTCCAAGCATTACAGCTTGATGCAGAGCTAACCACTTTGATTCCTACCAGCTTTCCCACAATGGAGGACTTCTTGATGAAGTTCAAATCTCTGCGCTCAGTTTTGCAGGGATTTGGGAGAAACAAGACAGATGATGAGTGTATCTTCCTGATACTCTCAAAGTTGATAGGACAGTATCAGATCTTTTCTTCTACTTTCTACTCCACCATGGATGCTTTGGGCACTAGACACACCATGCATTCATTTGAGACATTCTGTGATCAGTTCACATGAGAACAGGAAAAGATCCAATAGATGGATGCTTCTGGCTCTTCTAGCCAAGCATTGGTTTCTCAGTCTTCACAGGGGAAACCAAAATAGAAAGCCAAACTGAAGAAAGATTCAGTAGGAAATGAGTATTCCTCCAAACCTGCACAGAAAATTAATTCAAAACCTCCAGCTAACCCTTCCAAGGGTAAATCATCTTCGAAGTCTACTGAGTCTACCTCTATAACTAAGAAAAAATCAGTTGAGACCTATATCTTTTGTGGAAAGGATGGACATCCTATTTCTAGGTGCTAGAAATGTTTGGAGGCTTTAGAGGAAGCCATGCAGGAGCATCACATTTTAGCTCCTCAGTCCACATCCTCCCCTGCAGGGAAAGGTCATGCTCTTACTGTATGAGCAACGACTTCTAGGCCCACCTGGATTCTTGATTCTAGTGCCTCTCACCACATGACTCACACTTAGCAGTTGGTCACCTCACTTGCTCCTTGTGCTACTTCACAGATTGCTATTGGGAACTCATCTCATCTTTTAGTTTTGGGTTTTGGTTCTATTGCATTAGTTGGGGGCTCTCTTCAGGATGTTCTTTTTGTCCCTGACATTTTGACTAAACTATTGTCTATCTATCAGATTTTCCACTCTAGCTCTGGTAAGACAGTTGATTTCTCACCACATGATGTGGTTATTTGGGACTTACATGATTCTGATATGATTGTGGCTACTGGGAGTGTTGACACTGCATCCCGCCTATACAGATTTGATGGATTTGAGTCTTTTGATGGCACAGGTTCCTGTCTTATAGCAAATGCAGATTCAATGAGCAAAATCTGGCATGAGCATTTGGGCCATGTCAATTACAGATATCTTCAACAGATGAACACACAGACACTTTTTCTTGGGCTTCCACAGATTACTTGCACTAATGGGGTTTGTCAGGGTTGTGTTCTTGGAAAACAACATAGGGATCCTTTTCCTCACGGATGAGCTACTCGTGCTTTGGCACCATTGGATTTGATTCATAGTGACCTCATGTCATTTCCTACTCCTTTTTCTGGTGCCAGATATGTGCTTACTTTCATTGATGACTTCTCCAGGTGCACATGGGTGTACAAGTCTAATGTCTTTGATTCATTTCAGTTCTTTAAGACATTTGTGGAGAAGCAATCTCGTCTTTCTATTCGCCGGATATGCACAGATAATGGGGGGATTATGTGAACAAGCTTTCAGGGATTTTTTCTCTGAACATGGTCTTCAGCATCAGTTTTCAGTGCCCTACACCCCTCAGCAGAATGGTGTGGCAGAGAGAAAGAACGTAACACTTTGGGAGATGGCTAGTTGTATGATACAGTCCAGGTCCATGGATTTGTCCTTTTGGGAAGAGGCAATCAATTGTGCCAACTATATTCAGAATTGGATGCCTCACAAGGCAGTTCAACATATGACTCTTGAGGAGGCTTGGTCTCATGTCAAGCCTGATGTATCTTCATTCTGAGTTTTTGGTAGTGAAGCATGGGCATTTGTGTCTGACGCTCAAAGGAAAGCAATGGATTGAAAGAGCCGACACCTCATTTTTGTTGGCTACTGTGAGGATGTTAAGGCATACAGTTTGTTTGACCCTGATTCCAGAGAGGTCCTATTTTGACAGGATGTCCAATTTGATGAGTGTCTTCCTGTAGTAGATACCCCGCTTCCATAGTCTACTTCACTTACCACTACTCCCTCATCTCTTCCAGTTTCTTTTCAGGATGATGAGGATGATGATATTGGTGATCCCCATTTACCTCCACCATAGGATCCTCCACCGATGCCTAGATGGGCTCATGTTATAGTTGATGCTGCAGGATCTTTGGATGGTGACCCTTCCACTTCCTGTCGCACCCAGTCTCATATTGCGGGTTCTAGTCTTCTGAGTCATGCTATTTGTGGTGATCCTCAGACATTTGTGGCAACGACAGGACATACTGAGTGGGACAGTGCTATGGAGGAGTATTCTTCTTTGATGAAGAATCACACTTGGGATCTTTGTTCTCTTCCTAAGGGAAGAAAGTTAGTGCGATGCAAGTGGTTGTATCATACTAAGTTTGCTACTGATGGTTCTATTGATAAGTACAAGGCACATCTTGTTGTGAAGGATTTTTCACAGGTTGAGGGTATTGATTACAGTGAGCTATTTTCCCCTGTCGCCAAGATGAACTCTATTCACCTTGTCTTATCCCTCGCAGCTTCTCAGGGATGGCCCATTTTTCAGATGGATGTGAAGAGTGAATTCTTACATGATGATCTTACTGAGGAGATTTACATGGAGCAGCCTCAGGGATTTGTGCAGGATTCCTCCTTGGTTTGTAGACTTCAGCATTCTTTGTATGGTCTCAAACAGGCCCCTCGGGCTTGGTATGAGAAGATGGACTCCTTTCTGCTTTCTACAGGATTCACACACTATCATTCTGATCCTACAATCTACATTCAGCATCTTGAGGATGAGGTTTTGATCCTTGTGCTATATGTTGATGATCTTCTCATCACAGGTAGCTCATCTTCTATGATTTAGGATGTTTAGCGCGCATTGATGGAGCAGTTTGAGATGACTGACCTTGGTCCATTACACTTCTTTCTAGGTCTGCAGATTGTTCAGTCCCCTACTAGGATCTTTTTTTACCACCAGAAGTATGCTCTTGACATGCTTCGGTGCTTTGATATGCTTGATTGCAAGCCTGCTCCCACACCTTTTTAGTTGGGTTTTACTTTGTCTACCTCTTGCACTTCGCCTTCAGTGGATCCTACATTGTATCAGAAGTTGGTTGGCAGTTTGTTATACCTGACACACACTCATCCTGATCTCTCCTTTGCAGTTGGTCTAGTCTCTAAGTTCTCACATGAGCCTCATGAGAGTCATTGGCAAGCTGCCAAGCGTATTTTGAGATACATTTAGGGTACACTTATGTATGGCATTCATTACACATCAGGGGCTCCTCACATTGTTGGCTTCACTGACTCCAATTGGGCTGGTGATGTTGATGATCGGAAGTCTACTTCTGGCTTTGTTTTTTGTCTTGGCTCTGGTCCTATCACATGGTCGTGCAAGAAGTAGAATGCTCACGCACTTTCATCTACAGAGGCTGAGTACAGAGCAGCAGTGCATGCTAGTCAGGAGATTCTATGGCTTCGATAGTTGATGACTGAGTTTGGCTTTCCTCCTAATTGTCCCACTGTTCTATGGTATGATAATCAGAGTGCTATTCACATTTCTCATAACCTGGTGGAGCATCAGCGCACTAAACACATTGAGCTTCATATGCATTTCATCCGTCAGCAGATTCAGGATGGTGTTCTCACTTTGGAGTACATTCCCACTGATGCACAGGTTGTTAACATCTTCACCAAACCTTTTGCATCTCCGCACTATCTTCAGTTGCGTTCTTTGCTTGGGGTGACGGAAGTTGTCCTTGGGGGGTCTTGTTGAGGCCTTCCTTCCTTCATGTTTTTTTCAGCATGTTTGTTTTATCTCTTTTTGGAGAGGGGTTTTTCCCACTGGGTTTTCTCCTTTATCTCTAGTTCATAGAGATTTCCTTGTATTGGGTACTTGATCAGGCCTTGTTGTCTGGACCCTCTTTTTCTGCTTTCATAGTTGTGCTAGGTTAGCTTACCTCCTGAGCTTCGCTTAAGGGGGGGTGTTAGAGTATCTATTTATCTTCACTTATTAATTAGATCATGTTGATTTAATTATTAAGTTGTCTATGTACTCTATTTTCACTTAAGTTGTCTCTTAGGTGCATATAATTAATATTTTATATTAATTATATTGCGCAACCTAGCTTTTACCTTTTTAGGGTTTCGTTCACCTTTAAGGTTGAACTTTTGTAATTATTGTTTTATTACCTGGGAATAGAATTGGCTCTCACTCCGTTGAGATTTTTCCAAGCCTTTGCTTCTATCTCTCTGGTTTCCTTTCAGCAACAGGTTATTTGCATGTAGGTGTTCTTGGCGATCTATGAAGTTGGATTTCTCAACTTCTACATATATGTACATGACATACATACATACATACATACATATATGACATACATACATACATACATGTACATGACATGTACATACATGGTATACATGACATATATACATATACACATGACATACATACATATATGACATACATACATACATATACATGACATAAATACAAACATACATACATACATACATACATACATGTATACATGATACATATGACATGTACATGTATACATATGACACATATGATACATATGACATACATGACATACATGTGACATATGATACATACATGACATACATACATACATACATACATGACATGTACATACATACATACATGACATGTACATATATACATACATGACATACATATGTATATATGACATACATACATACATACATACATGACATGTACATATGATACATATGACATACATGACATACATACATACATACATACATAACATAAATGACATGACATACATGACATGTACATACATACATGTACATGTACATGACATACATACATATGATACATATGACATACATGACATACATGACATGACATGACATACATACATACATGACACGTACATATGATACATATGACATACATACATACATACATACATACATGACATACATATGATACATATGACATATATAACATACATATGTACATACATACATACATGACTATGACATACATACATACATACATGTGACATATGTATGCATATACAACATACATACATATGACATATATATGTATGTACACATGTATATTATGACATATATACATGTGCATATGACATGTACATACATACATACATACATGTGCATATGACATGTACATGCATACATATGTCATACATACATACATGTCATATGACATATGTATACATATATATGACATATGACTTACATGTCTACATACATATGATGTATAGGACATGTATGACATATGACATATGTATGTACATACATATGACATGTACATATATATGTATATGTATACATGTACGTATATATGTATATGTATACATATGACATATGACATATGTATACATACATACATGACATATATATGTGTGTGTGTGTGTGCATATACACATACATATACATATACATGTGCATATATATGTATATATACATATATGTGCACACACACACACACACAGATATATATATGTATATATATATATGTATATATATATATATATGTATATATATATATGTATATATATATATATATATGTATATGTATATGTATATGTATATGTATATGTATATGTATATGTATATGTATATGTATATGTATATGTATATGTATATGTATATGTATATGTATATGTATATGTATAT
>MU227859.1:3116411-3127942 GCA_018584345.1 Thuja plicata | reverse complement strand
TGATGACCAAAATCAATTGAAAGATTTTCATGCAAACATTCATCTAAAAATGCAAGATTGCCACATACATCACATACACCAGAAACACATGCATTCAAAAGAAAAAAAATGCTCATTAGGTGGGTTACAAAAAAAACCTAATATAAATTCTTTTACAGTTTGAGATGGTATATTTATGCCACATTCTTGCAACATTTCATTAGTATGCATGGTAGAACATATAGATCAAAATGCACCATAATGATAACAAAATTGAACGTGAATTTTGCAACAACATGTTACTCTTTCCTTGTTAATCCTTACAAACCATGGTTAACATTTTTCAAAAGATCTTTGACTAATAGAAATAGTTAACACCTTTACATCCACAAATTTTTTATACAATTCAGTTTGATTCATATCCAAAAGATGTTTTGGATGTGGATCACGAATTTTTGAGCCAACTCTTAATTTAAGAACATCTCTAGAATTAGGTGATACTCTTGTATTATAATGCCAAAAATTTTCAATCAAAGTTTTGACTTCACCAGTAAGTTTCATGTCAGACCATAGGAGTCTGCCACTAAAGCTCCACAAATGGTTTTCCAGATCACTTTCAAAGTTAACTCTTCTCTTTACAGCTCTTGCTAAAGTTTTACAATGAATATTAAGATATCCACTTATGTTTGTCATCATTCTTTTATCACAAGTAGTTTTGTTTACTAAAGCTATTGTTATTGCTCATCGTGCCACATTCCTATCTTTAGAATGACTTTTCTTTCTGATTGTGTCAAAGGCACTAGCAACAGTTGATACAACTTGTTTTAGAGACTCATACTTCTTAGATTTCACATAAATGCCTAACCTCTTCATCACTTTTTGTATTTTAGTCATTTTAAATAGTTGTAACATTAATTGACATTGAAACCCAAATTTCTTATTACAAAAAAATTCTTTAAATAATTTACTCGTGTGTGTCCTAATCTGTCTCCATGAAACCAAACCAAGAAGATTGTCTAGAACATCACTTTTAATTTAAAATCTTTCATTCATTTCATTATCATTTTTGGGGGTTTCTTTCTCAATTGGTGTTTGTATGTCTACATCCACATGGTTGATCTCAATTGTCGTTTGATTGTCGATTTCAATTGGGGTTTGAATTTCACTTTCAATTGGGGTTTGACATTTAGTTCCTTTATCATTATGATTAACATTACTAATTTGTGGTGTTTGATGTGCAATATAATATGTTACTCTATTTTCAGGAAGAAAATCTAAAAGATTTAAAGAGTACCCCGCTAATACAAAAAGATCAAGTTCTTTATCAGAATAAGTTTCATTTGGCTGAGAAGACATACCTGTATGCAACACTTGATTAAAAAATGCACCTAAATTGTCTCCTATTGTATTTTCTTCTTCAACCTCTGCATCCATCATGGTGTCCTCATTCTTCTCCTCTTCTGAAATGATTGTTGAACTCGATGCTCCAGGATTTTTAAGTTTTTGAATTCTTGCTCTTCTTTCTCGTTGTCATTTTGTCTCCTTCTCTCTATTTTCTGCAACCTCATCAGCTTTCAGAACCTTTCTTTTCCTCTTTCTACATTTCTTTGATCTCATGTTTGCACCAAAATTTGAATTCAAATTAATCCCTTCTTGTCAAATTGAGAACAAGACAAAAAAATAGAATGTAGGTTAAAATATTCTTTTTGTTGTATCAATATGTCATAGAAATGATTGAATACTCAAAAATCATTGAGATCAAGCCCACAGTCTATTTTTTTTTGTCTTCAACAGCTTTTTCAGAAATGGGGACCCGTTATTTAAATATAAACGGGTGCCCATTTATAAAAAGGGCGCCCGTTTATTAAACGGGTGTCTGTTTCTGTTTCAACAGTCCAAAACGAAATAGTAAATATAGTAAGTATAGTAAATATAAGTAAAAGTATCTAGAAAAGTATGATGAAAAAAAGGAAAAGATCTTATTAAAAGATATCTTAGGGATTCTAAATTATGGCATTAATATGCATTATCATTTATGCCCCCTATGGAGATTAATGCATATCCTCAAGCACTGAAACATTTTTGATCTTGGCAAGTACTCGAAGATCTCCTTCCCGAGTCTCATCTCTCATGGAGATGCCTACACGCCAGTAATATCCATTGGTGTGCTCCATTTTAATCTATTGACTCATTTCCAGTTGTTCATCTACTTCATTTTCAACATAGCTATATAGTGGACACATGAGAAGATAAGGCTGGAAGAAGAGTGGAAGCCACTTCTCAGGCCAAGGTTGCCTACCCAGGCATATGTACCATTGGAATCTTTGCATTGGAGCTCTTAGGTTGATAAGGGTGTGAGGTTCAACCTTCTTTAATGCCAATTGTAATCTTTCCCATCTCTATCTCAATCCCTCTGCTTCTCTATTTCCATCTGATAAGGAGAGTCACTCAAACACTGCAAATACCTCTTCCCTGTTATTCGGTATCCTCTTTCTATGGGTACATTCTTTCATTCCATATACTATCTCCATCTAATCATTGCATAACCTACAGGGACTACCACTTTCTGGTTATAAGAGAAGTGTGATAGTTTGTTCAACTCCCCTGTATTTCCTTAATTGTTCCCCATAGTTGATCTCATTACTGGACCGACAGTGTAAATCCGACAGGTGGATATCTCCAACAAATAACAAAGGATTCCAATCAGTATCAGAGGGAACACAATAATTATGCAAGTAGAGTTCACATAACAAATTCTGGATACAATCTGGTAATTGGTCATATGCAGCTACAAACTCTTGTGGTGAGTCTATGCTTGTGTGTAGATCCCGAAGGATCCTCATCAATTTATACATGAGAAATTGTTCTTTCAAAGACAAATCATAGACCCTAGGAGGTGGTTTGCATTCTATTAATTATGGAATTAGATTTGTAATGAAATCTAACTTTCTATGTAGTGCTTATACCTCTTTTTGTTTCCTTCATATTTCCCTTTTTAACCTATCCTTTTTCCAGCTCCCACATTGACTTTTCATATTGCATTTGATTAAAGTAGTCAATGGAAATGGAGTGAAGTGTTACCTGGCTCTTTTTAATTGGAGTGGCTGGAGTGACCTGCTCTATTGTTGTGACTATGTTTGACCCATCAACAAGTAATTAATCTAAGGTTGGAACTAGGGAATCTTTCCCTTGATCTTCTTCTTGCTGAGAAGATGGCATATCTACTGCTTTTGTGTGTCTTGTCTCCATGCATGTTTTTTCTGTATTCATTGCCTCTACGTCCATTGCCTTAAATACAGGATCTATTTCCATGATGTCCCAACATTCTGTACATGGGCTCCCTACTTGTGGTTTTTCCTTTAAAGACTCCTTAATTGGATCTTTAGGAAACAAACCAGTCATTGTAGGTGAGTTTGTTTTGTCTACCTGCGGTGTCCTCAAGCGAACACTTCATCATGGAGGAGTCTCCATAGATGCGGCAGGGCACTTTTGTGATGTCTGTTATTTCTTTGGAGGTATGGTTGCAGGAGAATCAAGGTTTTCTGATAAAACAAGGGTTTCTTCCTTAGCATCTGTAGCTATCTTTGCCTTGCCCTTCTCTTTCCTCCAGGCACTCTATTTTGCATGTGGAGTCTACAAATCTGAAGAACCCTCAGCATCACCGCCCCCTAAGCTAGGGTTTTTATTACTAGAAGTGTTTTGCTCTGTTTCAGCCCTCAAAGAAGAGGGAATTTTATGCAAGTTCTATGGAATAATTGTTACATCCTCATCAAGTGCAACCTCATCAAGGGAATTTTCTTGTGTTTCTTGTAATCCAGGTTGTGGCCCTTCTCCTCATAACTATACATGGGGTGCGGTGATAAAATAATCCCATGTCATAGGAGAGTTATCCCATAAAGATCTCTCTACCAAGATTTTTACCAACCCGTGGTGAGTAGCTGCATTCAATTTCCCCTTCCTAACCTCTTTTGAACTCAACTTTAACAAAGAATATAGGAAATTTGGCACATTTACAAGGCGGTCATGCCACAAATGAATAAATAATTTGAAATGCATAGCATACAAGTATGAAAATCACCCTTCACAAGTAATGTACCTTATCACATGGATATCCAGTCGAGAGTAATCTTTTGGAAGACATGTTCTCTTTGCCCCCTGCTTACGAGTCTCCAATGCAGCGTATGTGGGCAAGGAGAACTCAGCCTTGGCCGCTCGTGCATCATGTTCATGTGGAAAAAATTCACCCATAATGAGAAACCCTAAAAATTATGCAATCTATGCTTTTGAAGCTTCCACCCTTAATCCCTTTACATAGGCAACCACATTGATGTAAGTTCGCAAGAATTCCACTATCACAGCTTCATCATAACCACATAGTCAGATGAAATACGCGAGCCAGCCCACACAATTAAAGACTTGGATGCTTGTCTGATCCTATTATAAGGATGAGTGTTCCCCTTGCTCATCATGAATTGGTGGCCCACCCATTGTTACTGAAAAAACTTTGTAACCCAAAAACTCAAATTACTGCAATTTCCTCTGCAACTGCCAATGAATTTTTCAAAATTCTTCCCTCTATACCCTCAATATTAATTATCCTTTTGTTCTGCCTAATATTAAAGTTGAATAAAGCTAGATAAATGCTTGGTGTGGTTTTCTGGGGATTATAGAAGAGGATAAGTTTGAAAAACCAGAGCTGAGAATGCGAGTAGGGTGTTTGAAAAATTAAAAACTTAGTAGAGAATTTCGTATACTTCAAGGTTGTCACATCAATTAATTTTGAAATGACTATGCAACATGGCTTAAGCAAGGGTCATTATGACAAAACATTAGTAAACAAACTACCCCCCATGAAAATTGTGACAGGTGTCCTCACATGTGTGATTAAATAGTACAACAACACTCGAATGAAGTACTAAATTAATTACAAGATAATGTATAATAATGTTAAATGAAATAAAAATGTTTCAAACAATAAACAAAGGTGTACGTGGAGAGTAATCATGCATAAATGCCAAAATCCAAAAAGATTGGATGACGTGTGCTGAGCGAAAAGTAATGAGTGGCATAATAATGATGGGATGCGTGAGTGAATATGGTAGATAAGGGTGATGGGATGTGATGTGATGGTGACTTTATTGTGGAGAAAGATATTTTCATGGGAAACAAAAAAAATTATTATGACTATTTTTGAGTGAAGTCAAAGAGACGATTGGAGGTCAAATTCACTTTGATTGGCTACAAGAAATTATTCAGCTGGAGGAGGTCCATCGGTTGTAGGAATGTCTTTAGCTGGAAGACGTTCATTGGCTACAAGAATGTCGGTTGCAGAAGGATGAAAATCAAACTATCACAGGAACTTAGTCTTAGTGGTTGGCTTATGGTATAGATGGAGTCTGTGACCATTGACCAATAACTTGAAGCGGATAGGGTCAATTGTAGACAATTGGACTACACCATTAGCAAAAACTTTTTCAACTTCATAAGGACCAAGCCAACGAGTTGTAAGATTACCTTGATTCTCTTGAAACTGGGAGTCATATAGAAGTGCCCAGTCACCAGTAGAAAACTGTTCATTTTGTATATGTGAGTCATTTCATTTCTTGCATTGGAGTTGAACCAACTCTATGTTTTGTAAAGTTGCCTTTCTTATCTCATCCAGATAGTTAAGCTATAGGAACTTTTCTTGCTGAGCTATAAGAAGATTCAAGTTGAGTTGTAATTGGTGCAGAAACACCTAAGGTTAGAAACATTTCTAGGATAGAAAGCATTTTTAGTTTGTAAGGTGTTTTATTCCACCATTCTTGTAATGACCGAGGTCAATTGGTGAACAAGCACCATAGTAGCTAAATAGTTGTTTTCTAGTTTAAGTGTGTGTTGAGGTAGCTTATAAACCTCTAGAAATACAACTAAATCTCTAGCCACCAAGATTTGGTAATGTGGCACTAATTTATACTGGTGCTTGGGCAACTTTGTTGCTCGATAATGCTACTCGAGAATCTTGCTCGGGTTACACTAGGTTGCTTGGGTATACTGTGTAGAATGCTCGGGAATGTTGCTCGGTAATGTCTCTCGGGTTACACTTGGTGCTCGGGGTTGTTGCTCAGTGATGTTGCTCGGGGTTGCTTACAGATTTTAGGTTGTTGAATGACTCTCAGGTATTGAAGGCAAAGTTTATTTTGACGCTCGGGACTTGTTCTCAGTAATGGTAGTCTGTTGCTCGGTTATGTTGGTTAACGGCCCAGTAAACACATGATGTGACATTTGTGACTAGCTAGGTCAACTGCAATGGCTCTCAATGTGTTTTTTTTGTCTCTCATACACAGTGACACCTGTTCCAGTGATGAGAGGGTCATTTATGGCTCAACCATGCCATCTATGCAAGGTGGTTGAAGTTGTTGAAGAGCACAATATATTTTGGAGATATTTCTGAGAGATATATATAGTTTAAAGCTTTTGTAAGAGAGTAAGAATAGACAGAAGAGAGGAACATATTGTATTTTTTAATAGATTAGAGTTTGTGAATATAGAGAGAGAATTTGGAGAATCATCTTGAGCACTTTGTGATGGATTCCATGTGCAGTGTGTATTATTGTGTTATTCGGGTTGAACTAGTTGGTTTAGCTTGGAGGGTGGATCTATCCTGTTAGATTACACAGTATGAAATAATAACTTTATGGTGAGAACTAGGTCTAGAGTACTTGAGGTGAATATCTTAGTGACTTCCTCAAGTTAGGTTTTGATAATACCCTACAAGGTCCATTCGGAGACCTTGAAGCTGAGTCAAGCTAACTCTCGGTAACAACTAGACTTGGGATCTACATCAGATTGGTATCAGAGAAAGTTAGAGAATTGGGCTTGTGTTGTTTAAGTGTGATTTTTAGAAGAGTCTGTAAATTGATCCAGCATGGTGTCCAATGCAGAGTTGGAAAGAGATGTCGGAGAGCAGAGAGAGGAGAACAGACTCTTGAAGGAATAGTTAGCCGAAATGGCATGAAAATTGGAAGGAGTGCAGCTTTGAACTACAGTAGTCAGTGAACTAATGAGAGAAGCTGATGAGAAGGGTAAATTAGTGGTCGAGGAGGACATGATCCCAAAGCTAGACCATGTACTTCAAGAAGAGCCATTCTTGAAAGCATTAAAGGTAATGAGTGGCAAGTCCTTAAAAGGTGTGCCTCTGTTTAGTGGCAAGATGGATCTAGAATTAATCATGGAATGGATAGAAGGTCTTGAAAATTACTTTGATTGTGATAGTGTGACTGAAGCTCGGAAAGTCAGAATAGCCAAGACAAGATTGAGAGGAACTGCTCTCACTTGGTAGAAATTTGTCCAAGATGAAATGGCAAAAGGAGGAAATAACCCCATAACAATTTGGAAAGGTATGGTAGCAAAGATGAAGGAAACTTACCTTCATGATGATTATGAAATGCAGTTGCACAAGAAAAGGCAAAATCTAAGGTAGAAAGACTTAGAAGTTAGTGCCTATATAGAAGAGTTTCATAATCTATGCTTAAGGTCTCATGTGATGGAAGAAGAAAGCCTAAAGGTGGCAAGATATCATAATGGCCTCAAATAGAGTATTCAAGAAGAGATCAGTCTCTTAAGCACAAAGACTATACATCAATGCTATCAACAAGCTCTCAAGGTAGAAGAGAAGTTCAAGAATAAACAAGATTTAAATAGTAGAGGCAGAGGAAGAGACAATAGAGGTCATAGAGGAGGATATGGAGGAAGAAATATTGAAGCTAAGAATTAGAGTGAGAACAAACTCACAGAGAACCAAGGAGAATCCAGTAACACTAGAGGTGGTTACAACCAAGGAAGAGGTTCAAATAATAGTTCAAGAGGAAGAACTGATAAAAAAGGAAGAGGATCTTACTTCTCTCCGATAAAGTGCTATAACTGTCAGCAGTTTTGGCATCATGCATATCGGTGTCCTGCAAAGATCTCTACTTCACAAGGAGGAGAGAAAAGAGATAACTATGTGCAAGAAGAGTCTTCTAGCAACAAGACTGTAGAAGTCCCCATATGATCATAAATGGGAGAGAATTTCATGGTTTAGAGGGCACTCCTGAAGGAGCCCATCAAAGAAGATCCAATCCAAAGAAGATCTTTGTTTTGAGTCAATTGCAAGGTACTCGGTAAGGTCTATAAATTTATAATAGATTCAGGTTCTACTGATAATATAGTTTCCTTAGAAGCTATTGAGAAGTTAAATTTGACAAGGATACCTCACACTAATCCTTATAGAGTTACTTGGTTGAATAAAGATCAACATGTAATAGTCAATGAACAAGCTTGGGTAGAATTTTCCATAGGGAGGTATAAGGATAGAGTTTTGTGTGAAGTCCTACCCATGGATGTGTGTCATCTTCTATTAGATAGACCTTGGCAGTTTGACCAAGCTACAATGCATGATGGAGTTAAAAAATCCTATTCCTTCAAGAAGGATGGAATAACTTTTAGGGTACAATCAACCTTGGAAGAAGAGAAAGAAAAGAAAAGAGGTCCCAACCTACTGTTGGTCGGTGGGAAATAATTCTTAAAGACATTGGAAGAAGAAGATGGAGTAGGCTTTGCTTTGGTTTTAAAACCACAAGGTGGAAAGGGAAATAAGAGGGAAGAGTTGCCTTTAGAGATCCAAAGGTTGTTAACTCAATACCAGGCCATAGTTAGTGATGGTCAACCAACTATCCTACCACCTAAGAGAACTATTAGTCATCAAATTGACTTTATCCCAGGAGCCTCACTTCCAAATAAAGCTTCTTATAAGATGACCCCACAGTAGAATGCAAATATTTCTAACCAAATCCAAGAACTAATTGACCAAGGGTTTATTAGAGAGAACATGAGTCATTGTGTTGTCCCCACAATACTAGCCCCAAAGAAAGATGGTACTTGGAGGTTATGTACCGATTCCATGTTAGAATAGTCCCAAAGGATAACTAAGAGGGGGGGTGAATCAGTTGTCAATAACTTTAATTCTTTTTCTTCTTTAACTTCAGAATACAACAAAGTAAATGCTTAATCAGATAACACAGTACACAACACACAATTTGATTACGGGGAAACCAAATGGTAAAAACCCCGGTGGGAATTAGCACCCACAATGAACTATACTTGTTTATAGTAATCCCTGTTAGAAGATATCTCAACCCTGTTAGGAGTTGTACTTTACAATGCAATAATTATAGTGACCTAGTTAAGGGTTGGACCCTGTTAGGAGTCTTTTACAAATAACCCTGTTAGGGGTAGTGGACTCACTGTCCAAAAGCTCACAGCTTGATGGTGAAGGCTACAACCTTCTGTATAATAGATATGCACTACATCTGATGATGAACTATAGAGTAGACCTATTGTCTTGATTAGTTCCAGTGTATTACAATCTTTCACTTCTTCTTCACATAGACTCTTGATGAATGAACCAACTCTGATAATCTACTCTATACATCTTTCTTCTCTTTTCGTATCATTCACACTTAGTGTGTCACATCTTACTTGCTATAAGTATCTTCCTCAAAGTATGAGATCATGGGACCTATAAGACAACTCTTCATAACATCCTTGTCAGCCCTACTAAGCACGCAAGCATTATTACAACCACGCAAGTATAAACTGAATAAACGCGACGCTTCACTAAGTCGGCCTCACCAAATTAACTCTAACTTTGCAATCTTCTTGAAACACGTTTGGCACCTTTAGATTAATATCATAAACTCATAACTAATTATGAATATACACATGCATATATAGAAGATAGTTGCAACTCAAGAAACACATGATATACGTCGGCCCTAAACAGTTACACTTCCAGAACTGTAACTGCCAATAATAGAATTACATAACTTGACTGAAACATCATATCAGGATCTGTGTGTATGAACATAACATAATAAACATGTCAACAACATGTATCTAACCATGAAAGTCTTCATGTCATCATTCTGATAAGTACATACAGAATTACTATTGTGTATTATATGTTGTCATTAATGACAAACATACAATCAATCAACTGCTCAGAATCAAATCTTCATCAATCTCCCCCTTTGAGATTGATGGCAACATATGATATCAAAAACATCCTCTATTCATGGTGTCCTCTTTCTTTTACAATCTTCTCAATATCCTCATCAAAGATTTCTCTAAGCTGTCGTAGTTCCTCCGTCTGTGTTTTTGTTCCATGTATATACTCCCGTAGAGTATATTCTCCCCCTTAGTACATACTCCCCCTTACTATATACTCCCCCTTTGACATCAATGGCAAAGGGTGCCTTAGATCTTTAGGCACAGGTACTACTCCAGAAGTAGAGTATCATCAGTCACTTGATGACTGATGTTCTTGCTGCTTCTTCTAAACAGACTCAGGAGAGGGAATTACTCCCAACTTCTCCTTGAGATATGCAAAAGTATCCTTTGATAAAGGCTTTGTGAAAATATCTGCCAACTATTCTTTGGTGTTCACATAGTCCAATTTAACTTCTTTGTTTGCAACCTTTTCTCTTAAGAAATCGTACTTGATCTCTATGTGTTTTGTCTTTGCGTGCATCATAAGGTTCTTAGACATGTTGATAGTGCTAGTATTATCACAATGAATAGAAATAGGATAATCAACCTGAATACTGTTAAAATGGAAACCTTATCACAAAGTCTTTAACCATCTACTTGATCCAAACCATGGTTGAACAATTCAGTGCTACTGCAACATATTCAGCTTCTGCTATTGACTGAGAAATACAATTCTACTTCTTGCTTATCCAAGAAACCAACCTGTCTCCAAGGAATATTTCTCCTCCTAAAGTGATCTTCCTATCATCAATACAACCTACCCAATCTGCATCTATATACACATGAAGCTTTACATTCTCTAATTTAGTATACCATAAACCATAGTATATAGTTCCCTTTAGATATCTGAATATCCTCTTTATTGCCATTAGGTGATTCTACTTGGGTTCAGCTGCAAATCTTCCAACAATGCCAACTGCATTAGATATGTCAGGTCTAGATTGAGTTAGATAAATGAGTTTACCAATCATAGGTTTGTACAATGTTTTATCAACTGATGTGAAATCATCATCCTTTGAAAGCTTGCTTCATGTTATCATGGGAGTGCATACTGGCTTATAGTCTTCCATCTAGAAGGTCTTCAATATTTCCTTCACATATTTTGACTAATTAATGAATATACCTTTATCTGTTTGTTTTACATTCAGTCCCAAAAAGTATTTTATAGGATCAATCATACTCATTTTGAATTCATTCAGCGTTTCTTTTGCAAATGTTGTACTGAGCTTGTCATTACCTCCAAAGATAATGTCATCAACAAATATGGAAACTAAGAGTAATCCATCAGGTGTCTCCCTTGTGAATAGGTTATAATCCACTGCTCCTTTCTTGAATCCAATCTTGGTAAGATAACCACCAAGTCTCTCATACCAAGCTCTTGGGGCCTGTTTAAGACCATAGAGTGCTTTCTTCAATTTGCATACCATGTCTGGTTCATCTAAAAGATTAAATCCTTTAGGTTGTTCTATGTAGACTTCCTCATT
>MU227859.1:3099196-3113778 GCA_018584345.1 Thuja plicata | reverse complement strand
TCTTTGCTTGAATATCTCCTTCAAACATATCTTCTAAATACTTCCATATGGTATATGCTCTGTCAATTTTCTTGATCTCAGAAAATTCATTGTCAGATAAGGCGCTGATTAGGGCTTCTTTAGCAATTGCATTATTTGTAAATATATCCTTTTGTCTATTAGTAGCATCATCCTTTGCAAGGTCTTTCAAAGATGGAATTACAATCTCTTGTGTAGCAATTTCAAAGATCTTAAAGCCAACACACTGCAGATGTGTTATCATTTTGTTTTTCCAATCCAGATAATTTTCTCCATTGAACTTAGGGCTTTCTTTTCTAAAGTAAGACATCTGATCTACCTTAAGTTGTTAGGCTTCTTCTCCAAGGCACTTGGCTCTGATACCAATTTTTAGAATAGTCCCAAAGGATAACTGAGAGGGGGGGTGAATCAGTTATCAATAACTCTAATTCTTTTCTTCTTTAACTTAAGAATACAACAAAGTAAATGCTTAATTAGATAACACAGTACACAACACACAATTTGATTATGGGGAAACCAAATTGTAAAAACCCCAGTGGGAATTAGCACCCACAATGAACTATACTTGTTTATAGTAATCCCTATTAGAAGATATATCAACCCTATTAGGAGTTGTACTTTACAATACAATAAGTATAGTGACCTGGTTAAGGGTCGGACCTTGTTAGGAGTCTTTTACAAATAACCCTGTTAGGGGTGGTGGACTCATTGTCCAAAAGCTCACTGCTTGGTGGTGAAGGCTACAACCTTCTGTATAACAGATATGCACTATATCTAATGATGAACTATAGAGTAGACCTACTATCTTGATCAGTTCTAGTGTATTAAAATCTTTCACTTCTTCTTCACATAGACCCTTGATGAATGAACCAACTCTGATAATCTGCTCTGTACATCTTTCTTCTCTTTTTCGTATCATTCACACTTAGCGTGTCACATCTGACTTGCTATAAGTATCTTCCTCAAAGTATGAGATCATGGGACCTGTAACACAACTCTTCATAACATCCTTGTCGGCCCTACTAAGCACTCAAGCATTATTACAACCGTGCAAGTATAAACTGAATAGACGCGACGCTTCACTAAGTCGGCCTCACCAAATTAACTCTAACTTTGCAATCTTCTTGAAACATGTTTGGCACATTTAGATTAATATCATCAACTCATAAATAATCATGAATATACACATGCATATACAAAAGATAGGCACAACTCAAGAAACACATGATATATGTCGGCCCTAAACAGTTACACTTCCACAACTGTAACTGCCAATAACAGAATTACATAACTTGACTGAAACATCATATCAGGATCTGAGTGTATGAACATAACATAATAAACATGTCAATAGCATGTATCTAACCACGCAAGTCTTCATGTCATCATTTTGATAAGTACATACAGAATTACTACTGTGTATTATATGTTGTCATCAATGACAAACATATAATCAATCAACTGCTCAGAATCAAATCTCCAACATTCCAGGGCCATAAACAGGATAACTATCTAGTATAGGTTCCCAATACCAAGGATAAAAGATTTGATGGATTGTCTTGGTGGAGCTAGATATTACTCCAACATAGATCTTAAGAGTGGATATCATCAGATCAGAATAAAAGGGGGGAGAGTGGAAGACTACTTTTAAAACTACTGAATGACTTGTTATGCCTTTTGGGTTGTCAAATGCCCCAATAACATTTATGAGATTGATGAATGAGGTTTTGAAGGACTTCATTGTAAAATGGGTTGTAGTGTACTTAGATGACATCCTAGTGTTCAAAAAAACAAAAGAGGATCATCTTAGACATCTGCAAATGCTAATGCAAAGATTGCATGAAGAAAAGTTGACAATCAAATTGGAAAAAAGTGAGTTCATGAAGCAAGAGTTGGTGTATCTAGATTTTGTTATCTCAGAGGGTAACTTGAAGATGGATATCAACAAGGTGGAAGCAATTTTGAATTGGCCTACACCAAAGTCAGCAACTGAAGTCAGAAGCTTCCATGGTTTAGCACAGTTCTACCAGAAGTTCATCAAACAGTTCAGTGAAATCAGTGCACCTATTTTAGATACCATCAAAGGAGGTATGAAAGACAAGCTCCAATGGAATGAGCAGGCTGATGAAGGATTTGAGCATCTGAAAAATAGGATAGTGAATCAACCGATCTTGACACTTCCTAGTTTTAACAAATTGTTTATTGTGGAGTGTGATGCTAGTAACATTGTTGTTGGTGCAGTTTTGAGTCAAGAAGGAAAGCCAATAGCCTTTCATAGTGAGAAGCTCAATGATGCAAAAAGGAAGTATTCCTCATATGATTTGGAATTGTATGCATTAGTGCAAGCACTAAGGAAATGGATACATTATCTCCTTCCCAAATAATTTTTAGTCTTTACCGACAATGAGGCATTGAGTTTTCTAAGTTCACAGGATAAACTAAGCCATAAGCATATGAAATGGGTGGAGTATATACAAGCCTATAATTTCACTATAAAACATAAGAAGGGAGTACAGAATAAGGTAGCCAATGAATTGAGTAGAAGGTTACTCATAGTGCAAGAAGTTCAGCTAAGGAGCATTGGCATTGAAAGCTTCAAGGATCTATATCCAGCAGATGAAGACTTTTTAGTAGCATACAAGGTATGTCAAGAGTATCAAAATCATTTTCATAGTGAGTATTCATAGTATACTCTTCAAGAAGGTCTTCTATTTAAGGGAGGACAACTCTGTGTACCAAGAGGTTCCATGAGAGAGAACCTAGTACAAGAAAACCATAATGGTTCCTTAAGTGGACATTTTGGGTTGAGAAAAATTCTAGAATTGGTCAAGAGGTATTAATATTGGCCAACGATGAATTGGGACGTCCAAAAGTATGTAGAGAATTGTATGCTTTGTCAGAAGGAAAAAGGGACTTCATCCAATGCAGGATTGTATCAGCCCCTTCCTATCCCAAATAGACCATGGGAATTCCTGAGTATGGATTTTGTAGTTGGACTATAGAAGACTAAGCAAGAAATGGACAACATCTTTGTGATTGTTGATAGGTTTAGCAAGATGGCTCATTTTGTGCCATGTAATACCACACATGATGCATGTTACATAGCAAATCTATTCTTTAGAGAAGTAGTATGGATACATGGATTACCTTTGAGTATTGTATCAGATAGAGACTCCAAGTTCATGAGTCATTTTTGGAAAACTGTATGGCAAAAGCTTGGTACAAATCTTTCTTCTAGCTCGGCATATCATCCACAGACCGATGTTCAAACTGAAGTGGTCAACCAAATCTTAGGCAATCTTTTGAGATGCCTCATCAAGGAGTATGGACAGTCATGGGATCAGTTACTTGCTCAAGCAGAATTTGCATAAAATGATACAATCAATAGATCCACTGGAAAGATCTCTTTTGAAATAGTGTATGGGATTCATCCCTGGGGTATATGTGAATTAAGGGATCTTGGAAGCAATGCAGAGAGGAGTGGGTATGATGAAGATTTTTCTAAATCCATGAAGGAGGTCCATGAATCAGTTAAAGAACCATTGATAGAGAGTACAACTCGCACCAAGCAGAAGGTAGATGCAAGGAAAAGAGATATTCATTTTACAATTGGAGATTTGGTCATGGTGCACCTAAACAAAGTGAGATTGTAGAAAGGAGTTCCAAGTAAACTTCAGATGAGGAAGATATGACCTTGTGCAATATTGGAAAAATATGGGTCTAATGCTTATAAGGGTGATCTTCCTACAGACATAGGATTGTCTCCTGTTTTCAATGTGGCAGATTTGGTGTCCTACAAAGGACCAATTCTAGAAGGAGATTCTGATCTCCCAAGAGATACCAGGGATCTTAGAGCACTCAAACTACTTGTTACACCAAAACTGAAGGTAGAAGAGATTCTAAGTTTAAGAGTTGCCAAGCAGATGAGAAGGAAGACCTATATGGAACATCTAGTCAAATGGAAAGGACAAGATGATTCAGAGGGTACATGGGTGCAAGAAACTGATTTAAAGAAGTTAGGCATCAATCCTGACTTACTCCAATCACCTGGAAGTTGATTTCTTTTTGTTTAGGGAGTATGGTGCAAGAGAACCTAAGGTTAGAAACATTTCTAGGATAGAAATCATTTTTGGTTAGTAAGGTGTTTTGTTCCACCATTCTTGTAATGATCGAGGTCAATCGATGAACAAACACCATAGTAGCTAAATAGTTGTTTTCTAGTTTAAGTGTGTGTTGAGGTAGCTTATAAACCTCTGGAAATCCAACTAAAGCTCAAGCTACTGAGATTTGGTAATGTGGCACTAAGTTATACTGGTGCTCGGGCAACTCTATTTCTCGGTAATGCTACTTAGGAATCTTTCTCAAGTTACACTAGGTTGATCAGGTATGTTGTGCAGAATGCTCGGGAATGTCACTCAGTAATATCTCTTGGGTTACACTTGGTGCTTGGGTTTGTTGCTCGGTGATGTTTCTCAGGGTTGCTTGCAGATTTTGGGTTGTTGACTGATGCTCAGGTATTGAAGGCAAAGTTTATTTTGACGCTCGGGACTAATGCTCGGTAATGGCAGTCTATTGCTCGGTTATGTCAGTTAACATCCCTGGAAACACAGGATGTGACATTTGTGACCATCTAGGTCAACCACAATGACTCTCAACATGTCCCTTTTGTCTCTAATGGACATTGACACCTATTCCAGTGATGGGAGGGTCATTTATGGCTCAACCATGCCATTTGTGCAAGGTGGTTGAAGTTGTTGAAGAGCACAAGATATTTTGGAGATATTTCTGACAGATAGATATATAGTTAAAAGATTTTGTAAGAGAGTAAGAATAGACAGAAGAGGAACGTATTGTATTTTTTAATAGATTAGAGTTTGTGAATATAGAGAGAGAATTTGGAGAATCATCTTGAGCATCTTGTGATGGATTCCATGTGTAGTGTATATTATTGTGTTACTCGGGTTGAACCAGTCAGTTTATCTTGGAGGGTGGATCTATCCTTTTAAATTCCACAACATTAAATAATAGCTTTACTATAAGAATCAGGTCTAGAGCACATGAGGTGAAGATCTTAGTGACTTCCTCAAGTTAGGGTTTGGTAATACCGTATAAGGTCCATTCACAGACCTTGAAGCTGAGTCAAACTGACTCTCGATAATAACTAGACTTGTGATCTATATCAGTAATGTTGTTCATAAAGTTTTATGCTAAAATTCTATGGGCATTACAGCAGTATTGTCATACAACAACTCAAAAGGTGTAAATCCTTTAGGTGTTTTCCATGTGGTGTGATAGGCCCACACAACTTCGTATAATTTGTTACTCCAGTCTATCTTGTGCAACTGAACTGTCTTAGTCAGGATGGCCTCAATTTCCTTATTGGTGATCTCAGCTTGACCATTCACCTGAGGATGATATGGACTGGACTTCCTATGGCGAATGTTGTATTCCTCCATAAGTGCAGTGATTAGATTAGAAGTGAACTGAGCTCCCTGATCTGTGACTAGTTCCCGTGGAACACCATACCTGGTAAATATTTCCTCATATAAAAATTGTGCAACCCTGTTATCCCTTGCATTCTTCATAGCCCGCACTTCCACCCATTTAGTGACATAGTCAGTAAAAACCAAAATGTAAGAGTTGTCATTTGATGGGGGATTAATTGGTTCCACAAAATCAATCTCCCATTTATCAAATGGAGTGACTATTACCTAAATAAATAGAGGCATTTCATTCGATTGGTGGGTCATCCCATTTGCTGATATCTATTACACTTGCGGGTGTAATTAGTTGCATCCTTATAGAGAGTGGGCAAGTAATAGCCAGTATTGAGTATCTTCATGGCTGTGATTTTGGTTGCACAATGGCCATCACAGGGTTCATCATGGAAGGCATGAAGGATATCATATGTCTCATCCTCATCAATACACCTTCTCAGGATCTGATCAGGTCTAGTGTAGAAGACAGAGTCGGCCATCCAAGAAAATTAAATGTTTTCTCTATTAACAACCTCTTTTCCTTAGAAGAAAAATGTGGTGGTACCTTCTGAGTAACCATATAATTAGCGATGTCGGCATACCAGGGGGTATGAATGGAAATAGAAAATAGGTGGTCATCTAGAAAACTATCATTGATGACATTTGGGTCATCAGCATTCTGCAATCTGGAGAGGAAATTAGTGACTACATTTGTTTTCCCCAGCTTATCCACTATCGTGATCTCAAACTATTGTAGCAACACAAGCCATCTAGCAAGCCTCCCTATGATAGTAGGATTCTTGACCAAATACTTTATAGTAGCATGATCTATATGCACAAATATTGGGTAACCGATTATGTAGTGACAAAACTTGTTTAGTGCATATATCACAGGCATAAGTTCTTTTTCAGTGACTCTGTAGCTCATCTCTATGCCCATCAAATTCTTGCTTATAAAGTAGATGGCATGCTCCACCAGTCCGTCTTTCTTTCCTGGGATGGCACCCATAGCATGGTTAGATGCATATGTGTGTATATGGAACGATAATGCCCAATTAGGTCCTCTAAGAACTGGTGCCTGAGTAAGTACAACCTTCAGCTTCAGGAAGGAAAGTCTGAATACTTTGTGAGTAGGGAGTACATGGGCCCTGATAATTTTCTAAAATCCTTAATGACCCATCTGTAATAAGCAACATGCCCCAGAAAGCTACGAACATCCTTCTATTTAGCTGGAGTAGGCAGGTTCATGATGACTTCAATTTTAGCTGGATCCACTTGGATTGCCTTAGTAGATATGCAATGACCTAAAATAACACCTTCCTACATCATCATGAAGAATTTCTCACTATTGAGGGAAATATTATGCTCCTTACACCTGGTAAGAACTTTTTCCAAATTGACCAATGCCTCCTCATAGGTTTCCTCATAAGTTGTAAAGTTGTCCATGTATATTTCTATGCAATCATGGGAGATGTCAACAAAAATGTTGATGACTACTCGTTGGAATGTAGTTGGAGCATCACAAAGGCTAAAAGGAAGCACAAAGTAAGCAAATTTTCCCCAACAGAAAGTGAATGTGGTTTTCTCCTAATCTTTAGGAAAAATCATGATCTGGTTGTAGCCACTATATCCATCTAGGAAAGAAAAGTAACGTTTTCCTGCTAAGGAATCTAGGAGTTGGTCTATAAATGGAAGGGGAAAATAGTCCTTCTTAGTGGCATTGTTAAGTTCTCTATAGTCAACACATACTTGCCACTTTCCTCCTTTTTTCAAGACAATGACTAAAGTTGAGACCCACTGGCTGTCAGAAATGGGGTTGATGAAATTGGCATTAAGAAGTTTTTGCAACTCTGTATTGACTATTTCTCTTAATGTAGGGTTTAAACACCTTTGGAATTGTTTGATAGGAGGTTTGTCTTCTTTTAGGAAGATCCTATAAGTATATATTTTAGGGTACAAACCCTTCATATCCGAATAATCCCAAGCGAAAGCTATTGTATGGTTTTTCAGCAGTTTGGTCAAAGATGTATGTTGTTGGTTGGTAAGTTGGCTATTAATATATAAGCAACAGTCGGGGGAAATTTCCTGCCACTTTGTGAGTTCTACCATAGATGCATCCTTTAATGGAGGTGCTTTGACCTCATGGGGTAGAAATTGGTGGTAGAGTTGTTTGGCTACAAGAGATGGAGGTAAATCACAATCAGGGTACAAAGCTTGTAGGGAACAGTTATGGGGGCAGAGATAGTTAACAGATTATGAAGTTGGACCATACTAGTTTTTCAAAATGTTGGTGATTGCAGCGTCCTCATCCTGTAGCTATAGGAAAGGATCCCTTTCTAACATACTGAGTTGTTCTACTAAATTGACTACCTCGGCCTCCTCCCCAATGTTAGGCCAAATTGGTGAGGCTAAATCCATTTTTGGTTGTGCTGGTGGGTATATGGCTAATGTCTTAATATGCTGACCATTAGAGATGGTCATACCACCTGAATGACACCCTATAAAGGCATCAGTAGTGGCCAACCAAGGTCGACCAAGAATTATGGGATAGCCTCCTAATGTAGCTTTAGGCAAGAGGATCATAAAGTTTGTAGGGTAAGACTAGGTTTCAAGGTCAACAACTATATCCTCCCCTACCCCGTTGGGTTTGATTGTAGAAATGTTTACGAGCTGGAGGCCAGTGGGTGTTTCCTAGAGGGTAGTGATTTGGATTTGTTGCATGATATCCTTTTTCATGACATTTATAGTAGCTCCTAAGTCTATCAAAGAATTTTTATGGCTGTCCCATTGATGGTAACTTCGACAACAAGACTACCTGGATCAGAATACCTGGGGACCACTATTTTTTTGAGCATGATATCTGCAAGTTTTTCCAAGACATGGACTGTCTAGGGGTCCTTCCGCTTATGAAATATATTTTCAAAGCATGCTTCTTTGATAGCCTTCCCATATGTGGGGACATCCTTTATTGCTTGAAAAAGTGGAATCTGAACATTGATGTTCTTTAATTGGTCTAGGATGGCAAAGGTTGCATCTTTTTATGTTTAGAGTGATCATCCTGCAATCTTTGTGGAAAGGGAGGTGGAGCTGGCTGGACTTTTGTCGATAATACCGTCAGGCCTACTGGAATGGACTTTTGGAGTAGTTTGAGGTGGGGGCTTGTCTAGAGTTACTTAAGTTATAATAGGAGATGTGGGCAGAGTAGTTTCTGACTGTAAATGAATGTCATTGATTGCGTAGGCAGCGTACTAGTTTGGATTAACTAAATAGACATTTTGTTGAGGTACTCACGGCCTATTATTATGATTCGGCTGAGATTGGTAAGGGATTTGAGTAGGTTTAGGAGGTGTTAAAGTGGATGTAGGAGGTGGCAAAAGTGCTTGTTGTTGTGGTTGTTGTGGTGGCTGTAGGAGTTCCTACTGCTGGTTTGGCCATTGCTGACCTCCCCGCCATTGAGGGTTTTGTTGCCAATTTCCTTGTGGAGGCTGCCAATTCCCTTGGGGTTGTTTCCAATTTCCTTGAGGTTGTTTCCATTGCAGACTTGGGTAAGGTTTCCAAAGAGGTTGAGGATTATTCCAAGGAGGGTAGTGATTATTCACACGTGGTTTCCATTGACTACTATATAATGGACCATTGAAAGTAAGAGGATCTTGAGGCATACCTTGTCTCTGAGCCCATGGTCTTCATTGTGCAACGAAGAAGACTTTCTCATCATCTCTTTCAATCGGTTTGTAATTAGTGCGTAACTATGTAGTCTCCATGCTGGAAACCAACTTACAATGACAATCTCTCTTCTTCTGTCTACAATGTGGACATAATTCTGCCAAAGCTTCGGCCTCCTCATGCTTCTTTTTTGCATGCATGGTGTCCAACTAGGTAGCCATATTATTGATGATGTCATGCTTTAAGTTATACAACAAATGTGTGATTTCTATCCGAGAGGCCCCGGTGCCATTAGTTTTGCCTGCTGTGACCCTATATCCTCTTCCCTTCTTTTCCGCAACTCTTGAGTAATTGAGACATGTCTTCTTTATATCACCCATTGTAGATTAGGTGATATCTCCCCCAGCCATAAGATCCAAGGCTTCAATGCATTCTTCATTTATACCTCGTAAAAAGAGAATTTTTTGGGACTCCTCATTGAGCCGATGATGAGTATTGTTTCTGCAAGCTGAACAAGAATCTTGACAGATAATCCTCTAGACTTTCATCTTCCTTTTGTGTCATCTTGAAGATGTCATCCCCTCTCATATCATTTCCCTGACATTATTCTTTATACTTCATCAAGAATGCTATTGTTATTTCCTCCCAGTCATGGACAACGTCCTGACCTAAGCCCATAAACCATCTTAATGCAGACTCCTTGAGAGTTGTAGGAAACAATTTGAGCCTATGGGCATTCATGATGTAGTTGTAACTATGACAAAGGATGTCAAACTCAAAGAGGAAGGTATCTGGATCTTCGGTCACTAGGCCATAAAATTTGGGGAGTGCTAAAGAAGGAATATTCTTGAGGTTGTGGTTATCATGTTGATTAGTAATGGGAAATGGAAAGGTAGGGGGGTTTGCCATCCTAGGTAGATGTTGAGGGACTCCTTGTAGTTGGTAAATGACTAGAGGCAGTGGATTTTCTTCTTGATTGTCTGGGTGTTGGATTCTAAGATTGGCCAAGGCTTCTACAAATGGGTTAAACTCAATTTCACCTTCTAGAAGGTGAAAGTTTAGTGGATCACCTTCTGAAGATGATGATGATGTTGACACAGGAAGGTCTACAATTGCATCCATGAACTGGCCCTCTTCTGTGTCTCCTTCTGGAACAAAGATATCTCCTGAATGGTTGTTGCGGTAGGTTGTTAAGTACCTTCCTAGAGCGTCTCTTCTTCTTTTATGCATACAGATAAATGAAAGATTACGGTGGTGGAGTGAAATACTTTTGATAGAAAACTCTATTTAAAAAGGATGTACATGCTTGAATTTAATTCTACAAATAATCGAGTAAAAGAACTTGGCTTGACACCATCCTTGACAATGGGGCCAAAAATGATCAGTTCTATTAAGGTATCAAATACTAGGCAAGTACCATAACTCAAGGATTGGAAATTCGAACAAACAACTATCCTCCTTTATAGAAACTCATTTAATTTATTAACCCAGGGACTTATTACTTGAAACAAGTCAGCAAAGTATATGCACCAAGGATTCTTACTCAGACCACGCTATGGCTGCAGGAAACAAATTGCTTTTGAAAGGAAACTATTCTATAGCTGCAGGAAACAAATTGCTTTGTAAGGAAACTATTCTATAGCTGTAAAGAATGCTGGAAAGGAAATGCAGAAGTGAAAGCACTTGAAGGAACACTACAACTTGAAAACATAAAGACTTGAAAACATAATCATAATGCTTCAATAGTTCTACCTCTTTGGCTGCAGGAAGTGCTGGAGTATCCTACGACTTTGGCTGTAGGAACTGTGTTAACACTAGAATTAGGAAACAAAGATGCAGGAAAATAAAACTATATGCAAATGATCCTATCTAGCTAACATAGATTCCTCACCAATTGGGCCCCCTTGAGTGAGTATCCAAACTCAATTAGACTGAATTGTATATTTAAAACTTCATTTGCTATTGATAAAAAAATCTATTACAAAATTCAACCGTAAAGAATAGAATGTAAACTATAACTAATAATGCCCTCCTTCTCACACAGGAGTGGGGCTTTATTTAAAGAAGGGAAAAACATCTAAATTTTATCTAGTCATGCCATAGAGATAGGTGGAGCTTTCATTACAACACTATTAAACATGAAGGGAAACTATAAAACTGGAGATTGAATAGATCCATGAACAAGGAAAGAAATGCTTTTGACAACAAATCTATCTTCCCACTATTTCCTAGATTTCATCTGAGAATTTATTATGACGTCTGGGTCTTTGCTCGTCTGTTGCCACCTTGATTATCCCGAATCCATTTGTTGGTATTGTGCCTGAGGTTCTTCCTTGTGCACCTGCTATAAGACCGGGTCGAGCGTCCAACGCATGGGCAAATTTTACCTGGTCAAGGCAACAGTTGCTAAATCAATGCATTGCACTCCAAATGTTAGAATAGAGACATTTATGATAACAAACACCAAGACAGGCATACATCGTTCACGTTTAAACAACTAATTCATTTCAAAGAGACATAACCATAATTCCAAAAAAAGTAATATTATATTATTTTCATCCAAGCGTAGAGTATTTAAGTGTTTTTAACCACAAAATAGGCTTAGTGACAACATGCCACATAATAGAAAATATAAGTAAAAGTATCTAGAAAAGTATGATGAAAACAAGGAAAATATCCTAGTAAAAGTTGTCCTAGGGCTTCTAAAGTATGGCATTAATATGTCTTATCAACAATATAGAAAGAATAGAAAAGTGAAAGTGAATTTAATGTTAAGGAATCCAAACAAACTATGTGTTAGTATGTGGTGACTGATCAAGCAAGTACTATACTCTTGTCATGTATCCTCGTCAGGGTTTGGGGGAATTTTTTGGGTTAAGTCGTCGATCATTTTTGGTTAACTCATCAAGTATTTTTTAGGCTAATTTGTTAACTAACATTTGTAAATTGACATTAGTAAACTGCCTAAAATGCCTATAAATAAGCAACGGTGTAATGTTAAGATTAGATTGTAAATTTTCTCTTCACTAGATAATAAAATAAGTGACCGATTATTTCTCTGGTGGATGTAGCTTATATTGGGTGAACCATGTTAAATCTTTGTGTTATTGCATTTTTTTCTTCTCTTATTTTCTGCATTATCTTAATACTATTTATTACTCATATCTACCTAAACCCTAACAACTGGTATCAAAGAAATGTATACTTTAATAATCTGGCAGGAAATCTCAGATTCAAGTTGGAGAAATGACAGAGGAAGATAGGCTTAAGGTTGATAAGTTCAATGACCAAAACTATTAGCTATGGAAGATGCAAACGGAATATTATCTATATTAGAAGGATATTTATTTACCGTTGGGTGTAAAAGCAAAGAAGACAACGATTATTCCAAGTGAACAATTAGAAGTTCTTGATAAGAAGGCACTAGGAGAAATAAAATTGTGCCTAGTATTGTCAGTGATTTTTAATATAGTAAGAGAAACAACAATAGAGGGTCTAATAAAGGCATTAAACAAATTGTATTAGAAACCCTCAGCCTCAAATAAGGTATTTCTTATGAAATATTTATTGAATATGAAGATGCTAGAAGATGGGTCTGTTACTGGTCATTTGAATGAGTTCAACATGATTAATAGTCAGCTAAGTTTTGTAAAAACAATTTTTGATGATTTTATTGATTTTATGCTCATTTCCTTAAAGCTAGAATGGCTTTGTCATGGCTATAAGTAACTATGTCTTTGGTTCAAATACTTTAAAGTTTTATGATGATGTTGGTTTTATTCTTATCGATAAAATGCGATTTAAAAATATACGTGAGACATAAGGTAATGCTTTGATTATTAAGAACATGAGACAACAAAGGGAAAGATGAAAGAGCCTAGGTAATTGTGGGAAATCTAGGAAGGGTAGATCCAAATCTAGGGTAAATGTTGAGTGCTAGCATTGTGGGAAGAAAGGACATCTGAAGAAATATTATTGGTCTTGAAAGGGAAAATAAGGAGATGAAAAACCAATAAAATAACCAGGAAAAAAATGTAGCAGGTGATGTGTTACAAGATGCTTTGATTATTTGTTCGGACAATATTATTGATTCTTGGGTGTTAGATTTAGGGGCTTCTTTTCATACCACACCCCATAGAAAATATTTTCTAGACTATGTTCGTGGTAATTTTGGATAGGTTTATTTAGGTGATGATGCACCATGCAAAATTGTTGGAAAGGGAAACATACAGATAAAATTACCAAATGGAAATCAATGGCTACTGAAAGAGGTGAGACATGTTCCTGATTTAAGAAGAAATTTAATATCAGCAGGACAAATGGGAAGTGATGGTTGCAAGTCATATTCACAAATAATTCATGGAAGGTTACTAAAGGATCATTGATAATTACAAAAGGGGAAAAGGTAGGTACATTATCTATATGTATTGGTAATAATGATTATTTTATTCCCCTAGCTTCCACATGAATGGATACAACTCTATGGCACAATTGACTTGGGCATATGAGTGTGAAGGGTTTGAAACTTTCCATTCACAAAATTTATTGCGAGGTTTGAAACAAGTTGATTTGGATTTTTGTGAAGATTTTGTTTATAGAATTAAAAAAGAGACTTAGATTTCTCCAAGCTAGGAAGGAAAAGAAGAGTGAAAAGCTATAACTTGTGCATTCTGGTGTATAGGGACCAACCCAGGTACCATCTCTTGGTTGGTCTTATTATTATGTTACTTTTATTGATGATGCAATTAGGAAAACTTGGGTTTATTTCATTCTCATAAAATCTAATGTTGTGATAGTTAGACTATGTTACTGTATGATGACACACATGTTATACATGGTATCAGGACTTTTTATCATTTTATTTTGACTTGTGTTATATTAGGACTTGTTATCGTATTATTTATATCATGTTATTTGGACTTGTGTTATCATGACTTCTTATTATATGTTATCAGGACTTGTTATCATATTATTTGTACTTGTGATTTGAATCTAGATATATGTGAGTTTACATGTAATATATGAGTTTATGTGAGTTTACATGTAATCAATTGTAATTAAATATCAATTATATAATCTTATCATTAATAGTAGTTATTTCTTCATGTAATTGACAAGAGCAATTGATTTTAATTGACATGAAACATGAATATTTTACATTAGGTTGAATCATATTTATACATGTAAGTTTTAATTGATATGAAACAATAATAATTGGACATATATTTTAGAGCAATTAAAGTAATATTGGACATTAGGTTGAATCATATTTATACATGTAAGTTTTTGTTAATTTATACATGTAATATATGAGTTTATGTGAGTTTACATGTAATCAATTGTAATTAAATATCAATTACATAATCTTATCATTAATAGTAGTTATTTCTTCATGTAATTGACAAGAGCAATTGATTTTAATTG
>MU227859.1:3047871-3098998 GCA_018584345.1 Thuja plicata | reverse complement strand
AACTAAATTCAATTGTAATTAAATTAAATATAAATTGTAATTGACAAAATTGGACATGAAGAAAAGTGAGCTCATGTATTTTATAAAACCAAAATTGGACGAGTTTACAAGTGTACATTGAACTTCATAAATAGTTCATGTATTTTATAAAACCAAACTTGGACGAATACAAGTGTACATTGAACTTCATAAATCGTTCATGTCTACATGTTCTTCTAGAGGTCCTGCACCATAAAAATGAATGTTGAAATGTTAGAAAATATGCATTTAAATATAAAATTCATTTATAGGATCCAAAAGTTAGATAAATGAATTGCACTTGCCTAGTATTACAACTTTGATTAGCCAAAAGTTGTAAATTACACAATTTTTCTGATATGTTACATCCAGTTATACTTGACACCTGAAAACCAAAGTAATTAGCTCTACATGTATGATACTTGAAATAAGTCATGTCTACATATATATAATAATTAACAAAAACTTACATGTATAAATTTGATTCAACCTAATGTCCCATTAGCATCCTCTCTATTCTGCAATGCATCTATGATTGCCTCATGGTCTTCCATTGAAAGTGTCCATAATATTTTATTAGCAGGTCTCCCTTTGTATCTTTCCAATTTGATATTTGTTGCCATTACCAAATGAGAATAATGTATAATCTTACTTTCAGATTGGTAGTCTTCAAAAGTTGGCAAACTATTCCCCCTTGTTAGGTATTTGCGTAGCCATGTACCAATAACCACAATAGACCCAAATGGATACTCAAAACCATCATCATCTACTTCATGACATATCAACTTTTTCTTAGGTTGTACACATCAAGCTAGCCAATAATCAGTCTGCTCTTCATTATCCTCGGGTGCAACAACAACATACACATGTCCCGCAAAACAAAATTAAGTACATGTAAAAATAAAATTTCTTAGACAGAATTCTAATACAATAATAAATCAAATGACATACATTAATAATATAGTTTAAAGTTTTACAATAAATTGAATGAAATTACCAGGTTATATAAAGTCTGAAACACGATCATAATCTGCTAATACAAATGCATGATTTAGGTCTTCATTTCTTATATCATCTTGATCTTGTGGATAACTAGGTGTTAAGGATTTATTTTTTCATTATTCATCCCATTTCATATTCTCACATTCTTCTCATTCACCTACAACACAAAATTGACAAAAACATGCAAGCTCCCTAGTCCATATAGTCCAATTGTTAGAATTAGAACTCATAAATGAATGTCATTTAGCACACCCGCTGATTGTATCACAATCATAACTTGAAAGGATATAATTCTCTTCAACTAGCTAGAAGAAATGCCTGATTGTAGAGTTCTGACTTGATCATGTAGACAAACTCATTTTACACCACTCAACAATTGCACGTGCATCTTTAAATTTTTCATTTTCCTCAAATTTGAGTTGCTCTCTACACAGGGCTCTCTTAACACATGCATCGACACCATCGTGTTCTTCTTTACCATGTCCAGCCTCAAAAAAACTCAAAATATGTTGGACATTACTTTTCTTATATGTCCTACTCAACCAATAAAACATTCTAGCATTCTCAAATTGCACTATGCAATTATCTTACCATATTAGATGTTGTGTTATATGAATTTCTCTCTCCCTTAAATTCTCATAATGGATCTTAAAGAAATTCTAGACAAACTCTGATAAGTGCAATTTATTATCACTCATATATAAATGATACTCTCTCAAAAAAATTTGATCATCTTCTGTACTATTAGGTGCATGCCTATAGATAATATGAACAAACATTGTTACTTGCACTGAATTATAATATTGTGGTTGGATCTCATCTTGTGGTGCAAGTGTGTAGTTCTCTGCAAAGTCAATGATCGAAAGTATATTACCAATTGGAAATGTATTCTTGCATATGCAAAATTGTCCATCAAGCCATCTAGCATTTTGGGAGTGTCTCACATATTTAGGTACAACCTTATTCTTGAATTCGTTCATAAATGCATGAACACTAACTTTTTTCAGTAATTAGCTCACGCCATTTTCCAACCTTTCCATCCTTCAATGGATACTCAATAGTTTTAAATCTTTTTACATCAACTAATTGATGACTAAAATTAATTGAAATATTTTCATGCAAACATTCATCTAAAAATGCAAGATTGCCACATACACCAAAAACACGTGCATTCAAAAGAAAAAATGCTCATTAGGTGGGTTACAAAACAAACCTGATATAAATTCTTTTACAGTTTGAGGTGGTATATTTATACCACATTTTTGCAACATTTCATTAGTATGCATGGTAGAACGTATAGACCGAAATACAACATAATGATAACAAAATTGAACTTGAATTTTGCAACAACACGTTACTCTTTCCTTGTTAATCCTTACATACCATGGTTTACATTTTTCAAAAGATCTTTGACTAATAGAAATAGTTAACACCTTATCATCCACAAATTTTTATACAATTCAGTTTGAATCATATCCAAAAGATGTTTTGGATGTGGATCATGAATTTTTGAGCCGAATCTTAATTTAAGAACATCTATAGCATTAGGTGATACTCTTGTATTATCGTGCCAAAAATTTTCAATCAAAGTTTTGACTTCACCAGTAAGTTTCATGTTAGACCTCGGGAGTCTACCACTAAAGCTCCACAAATTGTTTGCTAGATCACTTTCAAAGTTAACTCTTCTCTTTACAGCTCTTGCTAAATTTTTACGATGAATATTAAGATATCCACTTATGTTTGTCATCATTATTTTATCATAATTAGTTGTGTTTACTAAAGTTGTTGTTATTTCTCATCGTGCCACATTCCTATCTTTAGAATGACTTTTATTTCTGATTGTGTCAATGGCACTAGCAATAGTTGATACAACTTGTTTTAGAGACTCATCCTTCTTCTTAGATTTCATATAAATGCCTAACCTCTTCATCACTTTTCGCATTTTAGTCATTTTAATTAGTTGTAACATTAATTGACATTGAAACCCAAATTTCTTATTATTAAAAAATTCTCTAAACAATTTACACGTGTGTGTCCTAGTTTGTCTCCATGAAACCAAACGAAGCAGATTGTCTAGCACATCACTTTTAATTTGAAAATTTTCGTTCATTTCATTATCATTTTTGGGGGTTTCTTTCTCAATTGGAGTTTGTATGTCTACATCCACATTGTTGATCTCAAATGTCGTTTGATTGTCGATTTCAATTGGGGTTTGAATTTCACTTTCAATTGGGGTTTGACATTCAGTTCCTTTATTATTATGATTAATATTACTAATTTGTGGTGTTTGATGTGCAATATAATTCATTACTCTATTTTCAGGAAGAAAATCTAAATGATTTAAAGAGTAACCCGCTAATACAAAAAGATCAAGTTCTTTATGAGAATAAGTTTCATTTGGTTGTGAAGACATACTTGTATCCAACACTTGATAAGAAAATGCACCTAAATTTTCTCCTATTGTATTTTCTTCTTCAACCTCTACATCTATCATGGTGTCCTCATTCTTCTCATCTTCTGAAATGATTGTTAAACTCGATGCTCCAGGATTTTTCAGTTTTTGAATTCTTGCTCTTCTTTCTCGTTGTCATTTTGTCTCCTTATCTATATTTGTTGCAACCTCATCAGCTGTCAGAACCTTTATTTGCCTCTTTTTGTGTTTCTGTGATCCCATGTTTGCACCAAAATTTGAATTCAAATTAATCCCTTCTTGTCAAATCCAAAACAAAACAAAAATGAGAATGTAAGTTAAAATATTCTTTCTGCTGTATCAATATGTCATAGAAATGATTGAATACTCAAAAATCTTTAAGATTAGGCCCATAATCTATTTTTTGTCTCCAACAGCTCTTTCAGAAATGGGAACCCATTATTTAAATAGAAACGAGCACCTGTTTATAAAATGGGCGCCCATTTATTAAACGGGTGCCCATTTCTGTTTCAACGGTCCAAAACGAAACGGGTGCCCATTTCTAAAAATTAGGAGTAGAAACCATACCTGCCCCATAGTTTTTGGTTTGGGATAGGCTTGGTCCCACCAATCCTGTGCTTGACTTTGCAAAAATATGGCTAAGACACTGATATATAAAATTTGTTGTTTGTCGTAATTTTTTAGAGGTCTTCCCGAATGAATTTTTTGACGTAATGAAAACCCATTTCAATTCATGTTGTACAGATTATAAAAATATAAATTTTGTAGTGATATGACTAATTTTAGTCTTTTAAAAATATTTATTATTCCAAAGTGGTACCTAAAGTTGAAATAGTAAGGTTAACTAAAACTTTAATAACTTTTTTTATGTTTTTGGAAAAATGAATTAGATGACATCAATCTACATAGAATTTCACTCAAAATAAAAATAAATAAAAAAGAAAAAGTGAAATTTTCATCAAATTATGGTGGTCGTACACCAGAGGTTTCAAAAATGTACTTTATTGTCAATTTAAAATTAATACAAAAAATACAACAAAAAAAAGCAAAAATATTCTCATCAATCTTTGATATTTTAGGTACCTTTCCCCAGAAGGATTTACAAAAATTTATTTATTTACTTCAAAATAGGGTGGTCGTACACATGTGCGGTATGGTCCTAAAATAGGCATTTTCAAAAAGGGGTTTTTAAAAATGCCTACTAAAATGTACTTTAGACCATGTGGGTATTCAAAAAAATTACATATTTGAAAACTAGACTCCGAGCAATACATTTTCTAATCGTGGATTTTTTTGAGATTCAATCTCTATGTGCCTCAAATTTTGACATCAATTGATAGAAATTTTGAAAAATAGGAAAAACACTTCCACATTTTGCCCAAAAAGTGGACTCAACTTTTGCTGGCACTCATATATACATATAATGTACATATATATATGTACACACACACACACACACACACACACACACACACATATATATATATATATTAGAATCAAGGCTTTCAATTTCACTATTTGAGGGTTACATAAAGGTAATAGTAGAAAGAATCTGTATGTGTGTGTGTGTGTGTGTGTTGAGATTAAGGATTTCAATTTTATTGTTGAAGGGTTTCAATATCACTGTTTGGGGGTTACATGAAGGAAACACTAGAAAGAATAGATATGTGGAAATGAATTGAACAATAAAGACAATTGATCGGTTCTATTAAGGTATCAAATATTAGGCAAGTATCATAACTCAAGGATTGGACATCTGACCAAGCAGCTATCCTCCTTTAGAGAAACTCATTTAATTTATCAACCCAGGGACATATTACTTGAAACGGGTCAGCAAAGTATATGCACCAAGGATTCTTACTCAGACCACACTATGGCTGCAGGAAACATATTGCTTTTGAAAGGAAACTATTCTATAGCTGCAGGAAACAAATTGCTTTGAAAGGAAACTATTCTATAGCTGTAAAGAATGCTGGAAAGGAAATGCAGAAGTGAAAGTGCTTGAAGGAACACTACAACTTGAAAACATAAAGACTTGAAAACATAATCATAATGCTTCAATATTTCTGCCTCTTTGGCTGCATGAAGTGTTGGACTATCCTGTAGCTTTGGCTTTAGGAATTGTGTTAACACCAGAATTACAAAACCAAGATGCAGGAAACTTAAACTATATGCAAATGATCATATCTAGCTAACAAACATTCCTCACCAAGTGGGCCCCCTTGAGTGAGTATACAAACTCAATTAGACTAAACTATAGATTTAAAACTTCATTTGCTATTGATCAAAAACATATTACAAAATTCAACTGTAAAGCAACAAAATGTAAACTATAACTGATAATGCCCTCCTTCTCACACAGGAGCGGGGCTTTATTTAAAGAAAGGAAAAACATCTAGCTGTTATCTAGTCATGCCATAGAGATAGGTGAAGCTTTTATTACAACCCTATTAAACATGAAGGAAAACTATAAATCTGGAGATTAAATAGATAAATGAAAGATGAAAGAAATGCTTTTGACAACAAATTTATCTTCCCACTCTATCCTAGATTTCCTTAGAGAATTTATTATGATTCCTGGGTCTTCGCTCATCCCCTGCCACCTTGATTATCTTGAATCCATCTGTTGGTTTTGCGCTTGAGGTTCTTCCTTGTGCACTTGTTGTAAGATCGGGTCAAGAGTCCAGCGCATGGGTGCATTTTACCTGGTCAAGGCAATTGTTGCTAAGTCAATGTGTTGCACTCCAAATGTTAGAATAGAGACATTTATGATAACAAACACCAAGACACACATACATCATTCATGTTTAAACAACTAATTCATTTCAAAGAGACATAACCATAATTCCAATATAATTAATATAGCATTTTCATCCAAGCGTAGCATATTTAAGTGTTTATAATCACAAAATAGGTTTGGTGGTAGCATGCCACATAATAGAAAATATAAGTAAAAGTATCTGGAAAAGTATGATGAAAATAAGGAAAAGATCCTAGTAAAAGTTGTCTTAGGGCTTCTAAAGTATGGCATTAATATGCCTTATCACTTCTACCCCCTATAAAGATTAATGTCTATCCTCGGGCACTGAAACATTTTTGATCTTGGCAAGTACTCAAAGATCTCCTTCCTGAGTCTCACCACTCATGGAGGTGCCTACACACTAGTAATATCTATTGGTGCTCTCCATTTTAATCCGTCGACTCATTTCTAGTTATTCATCTACTTCATTGTCAACACAGCTATACAGTAGCCACAGGAGAAGATGAGGCTGGAAGAAAAGTGGAAGCCAATTCTCAAGCTGAGGTTGCCTGCCCAGGCATATGTACCATTGGACTCTCTGCATTGTGTCTCTTAGGTTGATAAGGTTGTGAGGTTCAACCTTCTTTAATTCCAATGGTAATCTTTCCCATCTCTATCTCAATCCCTCTACTTCTCTATTTCCATCTGATAAGGAGAGTCACTCAAATACTGCAAATACCTCTTCCATGTTATTCGGTATCCTCTTTATATGGGTAGATTCTTTCATTCCATATACTATCTCCATCCAGTCATTTCATAACCTACAAGGACTACCACTTTTTGGTCATAAGGGAAGTGTGATAGTTTGTTCAACTCCCCTGTATTTCCTTAATTGTTCCCCATAGTTGATCTCATTACTGGACCAAGAGTGTAAATCGTACAGGTGGATATCTCCAACAAATAACAAAGGATTCTAATCAGTATCAGAGGGAAAACCATAATTATGCAAGTATATTTCACATAACAAATTCTGGGTACAATCTTTTGATTGGTCATATGCAGCTACAAACTCCTGTGGTGAGTCTATGCTTGTGTGTAGATCATGAAGGATCCTCATCAATTTATACATGAGAAATTTTTATTTCAAACACAAATCATAGACCCTGGGAGGTGGTCTGCATTCTATTAATTGTGGAATTATATTTGTAACCAAATCTAACTTGCTCTATAGCAATTGTACCTCTTGTTGTTTCCTGCCTATTTTCCTTTTTAACCTATCCTTTTGCAACTCCCACATTGACTTTTCATATTGCATTTGATTAAAGTAGTCAATGGAAATGGAGTGAAGTGTTACCTGGCTCTTTTTAATTGGAGTGGCTGGAGTGATCTTCTTTGTTGTTGTGACTGTGTCTGACCCATCAACGGGTAATTCATCCCAGGTTGGAACTAGGGCATCTTTCCCTTGATCTTCTTCTTGTTGAGAAGAAGGCATATCTACTGCTTTTGTGTGTTTTGTCTCCATGCATGTTTTTTTTTTCTGTATTCACTGCCTCTGTGTCCATTTCCTTGGCTACATGATCTATTTCCATGATGTTTGGACATTTTGTACATGGTCTCCCCACTTGTCGTTGTTCCTTTAAAGACTCCTAAATTGGATCTTTAGGAGACGAACCATTAATTGTAGGTGAGTCTATTTTGTGTGCCTGCGGTGTGCTCAAATGAACACTTCATCGTGGAGGAGTCTCCATAGATGTTGCAGGGCACTTTTGTGATGTCTTTTGTTTCTTTGGAGGTATGGTTGCAGGAGAATCGGGGTTTTTTGATAAAATAAGGGTTTCTTCCCCAATATCTGTAGCTATCTTTTCCTTGCCCTTCTCTTTCCTCCGGGCAGTCTATTTTGCATGTGGAGTCTGCAAATCTGAAGAACCCTCGGATTCACTGCCCCCTGAGCTAGGGTTTGTATTATCGGAAGTGTTTTTCTCTGCTTCAACCCTCGAAGAAGAGGGAATTTTATGCAAGTTCTATAGAATAACGGTTTCATTCTCATCAGGTGCAACCTCACCAGGGGCATTTTCTTATGTTACTTGCAATCTAGGTTGTGGCACTTCTCCTCATAATTGTACATGGGGTGCAGTGATAAAATCATCCCATGTCATAGGAGAGTTATCCCATAAAGATCTCTCTACCAGGAGTTTTATCAATTTGTGGTGAGTAGTTGCATTGAATTTCCCCTTCCTAACCTCTTTTGAACTCAATTTTAACAAAGAATATAGGAAATTTGGCACATTTACAAGGCGGTCATGCCACAAATGACTCAATAATTTGAAATGCACATCATACAAGTATGAAAATCACCCTTCACAAGTAATTTACCTTATCACATGGATAGCCAATCAAGAGTAATCTTCTAGAAGAGATGTTCTCTTCGCCCCCTGCTTACTAGTCTCCAATGTAGCATCTATGGGCAAGGAAAACTCGGCCCTTACCGCTCGTGCATCATGTTCATGTGGAAAAACTTTGCCCGTAGCGAGAAACCCTAAAACTTCTACAATCCGTTCTTCTAAAGCTTCTACCCTTAATCCCTTTACATAGGCAACTCCATTGTTGTAAGTGCGCAAGAATTCCACTGTCACAACTTCATTGTAACCACATAGTTGGATGAAATACATGAGCCAGCTCACGCGGTTAAACACTTTGATGCTTTTCTGATCCTGTACTAAGGATGAGCGATCCCCTTGCTCATGGTGAATTGGTGGCCCATCTATTGTTACTGAAAAAATTTGTAACCCAAAAACTCAAATTAATACAATTTCCTCTGCAACTGCCAACAAATTTTTCAAAATTTTGCCCTCTGTACCCTCAATATTACTTATCCTTTTTTTCTACCTAATCTTAAAGTTGAATAAAGCTAGATAAATACTTGGTGTGGTTTTCTAGGGATTATAGCATAAGAGAAGTTTGAAAAACCAGAGCTAAGAATGTGAGTTGGGTGTTTGAAAAATTAAAAACTTAGCAAAGCATTTTGTATACTTCAGGGTTGTCACATCAAGTAATTTTGAAATGACTGCACAACATGGCTTAAGAAAGGTTCATTATGGAAAAACATGAGTAAACAAACTGTCCCCCATGAAAATTGTGATAGTTGTCCTCACATGTGTGGTTAAATAGTACAGGAGCACTCGAATGAAGTACTAATTTAATTACAAGGTAATGTATAATAATGCCAAATGAAATAAAAACATTACAAACAATAAATGAAGGCATACCTGGAGAGTAATCATGCATAAATGCCAAAATCCAAAAAGATCGAATGATGTGTGCTGAGTGAAAAGTAATGAGTGGCATAATAATGATGGGACGCGTGAGTGAATATGGTAGAAAAGGGTGATGGGATGTGATGTGATGGTGACTTAATTATGGAGAAAGAGATTTTCGTGGGAAACAAAAAATTTATTATGACTATTTTTGAGTGAAGTCAAAGAGACAACCGGAGCAAAAATTCACTTCGATTGGCTACAAGAAAGTCTTCAGCTGGAGGAGGTCCATCGGCTGTAGGAATGTCTTCAGTTGGAGGAGGTCCACTGGCTATAGGAATGTCAGCTATGGCATGATGAAGATCAAACTACCACAGGAACTCAACCTTAATGGTTGGCTTATGGTACAGACAGAGTCTATGACCATTGACCAATAACTTTAAGCGGATAGGGTCAATTGTAGACAATTAAACTGCACCATTAGCAAAAACTTTGTCAACCTCATAAGGACCAAGTCAACTAGTTGTAAGCTTACCTTGATTCTCTTGAAACCAGGAGTCATATAGAAGCACCCGGTCACTAGCAAAAAACTATTTATTTTGTATATGTGAGTCATGCCATTTCTTGCATTGGAGCTTAACCAACTCTGTGTTCTGTAAAGCTTCCTTTCTTATCTCATCTAGATAGTTAAGCTGCAGGAGATTTTTTTGCTGAGCTGTAAGAAGATTCAACTTGAGCTGTGATTGGTGTAGGACCACCTAAGGTTAGAAACATTTCTAGGATAGAAAGCATTTTTGGTTTGTAAGGTGTTTTGTTCCACCATTCTTGTAATGACCGAGGGAAATCGGTAAACAAATACAATAGTAGCTAAATAGTTGTTTTCTAGTTTAAGTGTGTATTGAGGTAGCTTATAAACCTCTGGAAATCCAACTAAATCTCTAGCTACCAAGATTTGGTAATGTGGCACTAAGTTATACTGGTGCTCGGGCAACTCTGTTGCTCGGTAATGCTACTAGGGAATCTTGCTCGGGTTACACTAGGTTGCTCAAGTATGCTGTGTATAATGCTCAAGAATGTCGCTCGGTAATGTCTCTTGAGTTACACTTGGTGCTCGGGGTTGTTGCTCAATGATGTTGCTTGGGGTTGCTTGCAGATTTTAGTTTGTTGACTGACGCTCGGGTATTGAAGGCAAAGTTTATTTTGACGCTCGGGAGTGGTGCTTAGTAATAGCAGTCTGTTGCTCAGTTATGTCATTTAAGGACCCAGGAAACACAGGATGTGATGTTTGTGACCAACTAGGTCAACCGCAACAGCTCTCAACATGTGGTTTTTGTCTCTAGTAGACATTGACACCTGTTCTAGTGATGGGAGGGTCATTTATGGCTCGACCATGCCATCTGTGCAAGGTGGTTGAAGTTGTTGAAGAGCACTAGATATTTTGGAGATATTTCTAAGAGATAGATATATAGTTAAAAGCTTTTGTAAGAGAGTAAGAATAGACAGAAGAGAGGAACGTATTGTATTTTGTAATAGATTAGAGTTTGTGAATATAGAGAGAGCATTTGGAGAATCATCTTGAGCATTTTGTGATGGATTCCATGTGCAGTGTGTATTATTGTGTTATTCGGGTTGAACCAGTCAGTTTATCTTGGAGGGTGGATCTATCCTGTTAGATTCCACAACATGAAATAATAGCTTTACAATGAGAACCAGGTCTAGAGCACTTGAGGTGAAGATCTTAATGACTTCCTTAAGTTAGGATTTGATAATACCCTCTAAGGTCCATTCGGAGGCCTTGAAGTGAAGTCAAGTTGACTCTCAGTAACAACTAGACTTGGGATCTATATCAATAATATTGTTCGTAAATTTTTATGCTAAAATTCTATGGGCATTACATTATTTTTGTCATACACCAACTCAAAAGGTGTAAATCATGTAGGTGTTTTCCATGTGGTGTGGTAGGCCCACACAACTTCCTCTAATCTACTACTCCAGTCTTTCTTGTGCAACTAAACTGTCTTAGTCTAGATGGCCTCAATCTCCCTATTGGTGATCTCATCCTGACCATTCACCTGAGGATGATATGGACTAGAATTCCAGTGGTGAATGTTGTATTCCTCCATAAGTGCAGTGATCAGATTAGAAGTGAATTGAGCACCCTGATTTGTGATCAGTTCCTGTGGAACACCATACCTGGTAAATATTTCCTCATATAAAAAATGTGCAACCCTGTTATCCCTTGCATGCTTCATGGCCTACACTTCCACCCATTTAGTGACATAGTCAGTACAAACCAAAATGTAAGAGTTGTCGTTTGATGGGGGATTAATTGGTTCCACAAAATCAATTTCCCATTTATCAAATGGAGTGACTATTACCTGAGGAAACAAAGGAATTTCATATGATTTGGTGGGTCATCCCATTCACTGACATCTATCACACTTGCGAGTGTAATTAGCTACATCCTTATAGAGAGTGGGCCAGGAATAGCCAGTATTGAGTATCTTCATGGCTGTCAGTTTGGCTGCAAAATGGCCACCATAGGGTTCATCATGGTAGGCATGAAGGATATCATATGTCTCATCCTTATGAATACACCTTCTCAGGATCTTTTCAGGTCTAGTGTAGAAGAGACAGTCAGCCATTCAAGAAAAAATGAATATTTTCTCTATTAACAACCTCTTTTCCTTGGAAGAAAAATGTGGTGGTACCTTCTGAGTAACCTAATAATTGGTGATGTCGACATACCAGGGGGTATGAGTGGGAATAGAAAATAGGTGGTCATCTGGAAAACTATCATCGATGATATTTGGATCATCGACATTCTGCAATTTGGAGAGGAAATCAACGACTACATTTGTTTTCCCCGGTTTATCCACTATCATGATATCAAAATCTTGTAGCAACATGAGCCATCTGGCAAGCCTCCCTATGATATCAGGCTTGTTGACCAAATACTTTATGGCAGCATGATCTGTATGCACCAATATTGGGTAACTGGTTATATAGTGGTGAAACTTGTTCAGTGCATATATCACAACCAAAAGTTCTTTTTTAGTGACTCTGTAGTTCATCTTTGAGCCCGTCAAATTCTTGCTTATAAAGGATATGGCATGCTCCACTAGTATGTCTTTCTGTCCCAGGATATCACCCACAACATGGTTAGATGCATATGTGTGTATATGGAACGACAATGCCCAATTAGGTCCTCTAAGAATTGGTACCTGAGTAAGTACAACCTTCAGCTTTAGGAAGGAGTCTTCACAAGATATTGTCCATAAGAAGTCTAAATCCTTTGTGAGAAGGGAGTACATGGGCCCTACTAATTTTCTTAAATCCTTAATGAGTCATCTGTAATAACCAGCATGCCCCAGAAAGCTGCGGACATCCTTTTGTTTGGCTGGAGTAGGCAGGCTCACTATGACTTCAATTTTAGTTGGATCCACTTGGATTCCCTTAACAGATATGTAATGACCTAAAAAAAACCTTCTTGCATCATCATGAATCATTTCTCACTATTGAGGGATAGATTATGCTCCTTACAGCTGGTAAGAACTTTGTCCAAATTGACCAATGCCTCCTCATAGGTTTCCCCATAAGTTGTAAAGTCGTCCATGTATATTTCTATGCAATCATGGGAGATGTCAACAAAAATGTTGATGACTGCTTGCTAGAATGTAGTTGGAGAATTACAGAGGCCAAAAGGAAGTACAAAGTAAGCAAATTTTCCCCAAGGGTAAGTGAATTTGGTTCTCTTCTAATCTTTAGGAAAAATCTTGATCTGGTTGTAGCCACTATATCCGTCTAGGAAAGAAAAGTAACATTTTCCTGCTAAGGAATCTAGGACTTGGTCTATAAATGGAAGGGGAAAATGGTCGACACATACTCACCACTTTCCTTCTTTTTTTGGAATAATGAATAAAGGTGAGACCCACTGGCTATCAAAAATGGGGTAGATGAAACCAGCATTAAGAAGTTTTTGCAACTCTGTTTTGACTATTTCTCTTCACGCAGGGTTTATACACCTCTGGAATTGTCTGACAAGAGGTTTGTCTTCTTTCAGGAAGATCCTATGAGTACATAGTTTAGGGTCCAAACCCTTCATATCCAAATAGTCCTAAGTGAAAGCTGTTGTATGGTTTTTCAGCAGTTTAGTCAAAGATGTTTGTTGTTGGTTGGTAAGTTGACTATTAATATATAAGCAACAGTTAGGGGAAACTTCTAGTTGCTTTGTGAGTTTTACCATAGATGCATCCATTAATGGATGTGCTTGGACCTCATGGGGTAGCAATTGGTGGTAGATTTGTTCGGCTACAAGAGATGGAGGTAAATCACAATCAAGGTACAAAGCTTACAGGGAATAGTTATGGGGGCAGAGACAGTTAACAGATTCTAAAGCTGGACCATACTAGTTTTGAAAAATGTTGGTGATTGTAGTGTCCTCATCCTATAGCTGCAGGAACAGATCCCTTTCTAACATCATGAGTTGTGCTACTAAATTGACTACCTCATCCTCCTCCCCAATGTCAGGCCAAATTGGTGAGGCTAAATCCATTTGTGGTTGTGCTGGTGGGTATAAGGCTAATGTCTTAGTATGTTGACCATTAGATATGGTCATACCACCTGAACGACACCCTATAAAGGCATCAACAGTGGCCAACCAAGGTCGACCAAGAATTATGGGATAGCCTCCTAATGTGGCTTTAGGTGAGAGGATCATAAAGTCTATAGGGTAAGACTAGGTTTCAAGGTCAACAACTATATCCTCCACTACCCTGTCTGGTTTGACTGTAGAAATGTCTGTGAGTTGCAGTATAGTGGGTGTTTCCTGGAGGGTAGTGATTTGGAGTTGTTGCATGATATCCTTTTTCATGAAATTTATGGAAGCTCCTAAGTCTATCAAAGCATTTTTATGGTTGTCCCATTGATGCTAACTTCAACAACCGGGCTACCTAGATTAGAATACTTAGGGACCACTATTTTGTCAAGCATGATATCAGTAAGTTTTCCTAGGACATGGACTGTCTGGGGGTCCTTCCGCTTACGAACAAGATTTTTAAAGCAGGCTTCTTTGATAGCCTTCCCATATGTGGGGACATCCTTTATTGCTTGAAAAAGTGGAATCTGAACATTGATGTTATTTAATTGGTCTAGGATGTCAAAGGTTGCATCTTTTTATGTTTAGAGTGATCATCCTGCAACCTTTGTGGAAAGGGAGGTCGAGCTGGCTGGACTTTTTTCGGTAATACCATCGGGCCTACTAGAGTGGACTCTGGAGTAGTTTGAGGTAGGGGCTTGTCAGGAGTTACTTCAGTTATAATAGGAGGTGTGGGCATAGTAGTGCCTGACCATAAATGAATGTCATTGATTGCGTAGGCAGGGTACTGGTTTGGGTCAACTAAATAGACATTTTGCTGAGGTTCTAGCGGCCTATTATTAGGATTCGGCTGAGGTTGGGTAGGGATTTGAGTAGGCTTAGGAGGTGTTGTAGTGGCTACAAGAGGTGGTAGAAGTTCTTGTTGTTGTGGATGCAAGAGTCCCTGATGCTGGTTTGGCCATTGCTGACCTCCCGACCATTGAGGGTTTTGTTGCCAGTTCCCTTATGGAGGCTGCCAATTCCCTTGGGGTTGTTGCCAATTTCCTTGGGGTTGTTTCCATTGCGGACTTGGGTAAGGTTTCCATAGAGGTTGAGGATTATTCCAAGGAGGGTACTGATTATTCACAGGTGATTTCCATTGACTACTATAAAATGGACCATTGAAAGTAAGAGGGTCCTGAGGCATACCTTGTATCTAAGCCCATGGTCTTTGTTGTGCAACAAAGAATAATTTCTCATCATCTCTTTCAATCAGTTTGTAATTAGTGGGTAACTGTGTAGTCTTCATATTGGCAACCAACTTACAACGACAATCTCTCTTCTTCTGTCTACAATGTGGACATAATTCTGCCAAAGCTTCGGCCTCCTCATGCTTCTTTTTTGTCTGCATGGTGTCCAACTAGGTAGCCATATTATTGATGATGTCATTCTTTAAGTCAGACAACAAATGTGTGATTTCTATCTGAGAGGCCCCGGTGCCATTAGTTTTTCCTGCTGTGACCCTATATCCTCTTCCCTTCTTTTCCGCAACTCTTGAGTAATTGAGACAGGTCTTCTTTATATCACCCATTGTAGATTGGGTGATATCTCCCCCAGCCATAAGATCCAAGGCTTCAATGCATTCTTCATTTATACCCCGTAAAAAGAGAAGTTTTTGGGACTCCTCATTGAGCCGATGATGAGTATTGTTTCTGCAAGCTGAACAAGAATCTTGACACATAATCCTCTAGACTTTCATCTTCCTTTTGTGTCATCTTGATGATGTCATCCCCTCTCATATCATTTCTCCGACATTATTCTTTATACTTCATCAAGAATGCTATTTTTATTTCCTCCCAGTCATGGACAACGTCCTGACCTAAGCCCATAAACCATCTTAATGCAGACTCCTTGAGAGTTGCAGGAAACAATTTGAGCCTATGGGCATTTGCGATGTAGTTGTAACTATGACAAAGGATGTGAAACTCAAAGAGGAAGGTATCTGGATCTTCGGTCACTAGGCCATAAAATTTGGGGAGTGCTAAAGAAGGAATATTCTTGAGGTTGTGGTTATCATGTTGATTAGTAATGGGAAATGGAAAGGTAGGGGGGTTTGCCATCCTGGGTAGATGCTGAGGGATTCCTTGCAGTTGGTAAATGACTAGAGGCAGTGGATTTTCTTCTTGATTGTCTGGGTGTTGGATTCTGAGATTGGCCAAGGCTTTTGCAAATGGGTTAAAATCAAGTTCACCTTCTAGAAGGTGAAAGTTTAGTGGATCACCTTCTGAAGATGATGATGATGTTGACACAAGAAGGTCTACAATTGCATCCATGAACTGACCCTCTTCTTTGTCTCCTTCTAGAACAAAGATATCTCTTTAACAGTTGTTGGGGTAGGTTGTTAAGTACCTTCCTAGAGTGTCTCTTCTTCTTCTATGCATACAGATAAATGAAAGATTGTGGTGGAGTGAAAGAATTTTTGATAGAAAACTCTATTTAAAAATGATGTACATGCTTGAATTGAATTCTACAAATGATCAAGTAAAAGAACTTGGCTTGACACCGTCCCCGACAATGGCGCCAAAAATGATTGATTATATTAAGGTATCAAATACTAGGCAAGTACCATAACTTAGGGGTTGGACATCCGATCGAGAAGCTATCCTCCTTTATAGAAACTCATTTAATTTATTAACCCGGGGACGTATTACTTGAAATGAGTAAGCAAAGTATATACACCAAGGATTATTACTCAGACCATGCTATGGCTGTAGGAAACAAATTGCTTTTGAAAGGAAATTATTCTATAGCTGCAGGAAACAAATTGCTTTGAAAGGAAACTATTCTATAGCTATAAAGAATGCTGGAAAGGAAATATAGAAGTGAAAGCTCTTGAAGGAATACTACAACTTGAAAACATAAAGACTTGAAAACATAATCATAATGCTTCAATAGTTTTGCCTCTTTGGCTGCAGGAAGTGCTGGAGTATCTTGCGGCTTTGGCTGTAGGAACTGTGTTAACACTAGAATTACGAAACCAAGATGCAGGAAACTAAAACTATATGCAAATGATCCTATCTAGATAACATAGATTCCTCACTAAGTGGGACCCCTTGAGTGAGTATCCAAACTCAATTAGATTGAACTGTAGATTTAAAATTTCATTTGTTATTGATAAAAAAATGTATTACAAAATTCAACTGTAAAGAACAGAATGTAAACTATAACTGATAACGCCCTCCTTCTCACGCAGGAGTGGGGATTTATTTATAGAAGGGAAAAACATCTAAATGCTACCTAGTCACGCCATAGAGATAGGCGGAGATTTTATTACAACCCTATTAAACATGAAGGGAAACTATAAAACTGGAGATTGAATAGATCCATGAACGAGGAAAGAAATGCTTTTGACAACAAATCTATCTTCCCACTCTTTCCTAGATTTCCTTAGAGAATTTATTATTACGCCTGGGTCTTCGCTCGTCCACTGCCACCTTGATTATCCTGAATCCATCTGCTGGTGTTGCACCTGAGGTTCTTCCTTGTGCACATGCTATAAGACCGAGTCGAGCGTCCAACGCATGGGCGCGTTTTACCTGGTTAAGGCAACGATTGCTAAATCGATGCGTTGCACTCCAAATGTTAGAATAGAGACATTTATGATAACAAACACCAAGACACACATACACCGTTCATGTGTAAACAACTAATTCATTTCAAAGAGACATAACCATAACTCCAAAATAAGTAATATAGCATTTTCATCCAAGCGTAGCGTATTTAAGTTTTTTTAACCACAAAATAGGTTTGGTGACAACATGCCACATAATAGAAAATATAAGTAAAAGTATCTGGAAAAGTATAATGAAAACAAGGAAAAGATCCTAGTAAAAGTTATCCCAGGGCTTCTAAAGTATGGCATTAATATGCCTTATCAACAATATATAAATAATAGAAAAGTGAAAGTGAATTTAATGTTAAGGAATCCAAACAAACTATGTGTTGGTATGTGGTGACTGATCAAGCAAGTACTGTACACTTGTCATGTATCCTCGTCAGGGTCTGGGGTAATTGTTTGTGTTAACTAATCGATCATTTTTGGTTAACTCATCAAGTATTTTTTAGGCTAATTTGTTAACTAACCTTTGTAAATTGACATTAGTAAACCACCTAAAAGGCTTAAAAATAAGTGACGATGTATTGTTAAGATTAGATTGTAAATTTTCCCTTCACTAGATAATAAAATAAGTAACCGATTATTTCTCTGGTGGATGTAGCTTATATTGGGTGAACCATGTTAAATCTTTGTGTTATTGTATTTTTGTCTTCTCTTATTTGTTGCATTATCTTAATATTATTTATTACTCATATCTACCTAAACCCTAACAACTGGTATCAAAGAAATGTATACTTTAATGATCTGGCAGGAAATCGTAGATTCAAGTGGGAAAAATGACAGAGGAAGATAGACTTAAGGTTGATAAGTTCATTGACCAAAACTATCAGCTATGGAAGATGCAAATGGAATATTATCTATATTAGAAGGATCTTTATTTACTGTTGGGTGGAAAAGCAAAGAAGATGATGATTATGCCAAGTGAACAATGAGAAGTTCTTGATAAGAAGGCACTAGGAGAAATATAATTGTGCCTAGTATCGTTAGTGATTTTTAATATAGTAAAAGAAACAACAATAGAGGGTCTAATAAAGGCATTAAACAAGTTGTATGAGAAACCCTCAACCTCAAATAAGGTATTTCTTATGAAATATTTATTTAATATGAAGATGCTAGAAGGTGGGTCTGTTACTAGTCATTTAAATGAGTTCAACATGATTACTAGTCAACTAAGTTCTGTAAAAACAATTTTTGATTATTTTGTTGATTTTATGCTCATTGCCTGAAAGCTAGAATGGCTTGGTCATGGCTATAAGTAACTCTATCTTTGGTTAAAATACTTTAAAGTTTGATGATGATGTTGGTGTTATTCTTAGCGAGAAAATGTGATGTAAAAACATAGGTGAGACATAAGGTAATGCTTTGATTGTTAAGAACATGAGACAACAAAGGGAAAGAGGAAAGAGCCTAGGTAATTGTGGGAAATCTAGGAAGGGTAGATCCAAATCTAGGGTAAATGTTGAGTGCTATCATTGTGGGAAGAAAGGACATCTGAAGAAATATTGTTGGTCTTGAAAGGGAAAATAAGGAGACGAAAAAATAATAAAATAACCAGGAAGCAAATGTAGCAGGTGATGTGATACAAGATACTTTGATTATTTCTTTGGACAATATTATTGATTCTTGTGTGTTAGATTTAAGGGATTCTTTTCATACCACACCCCATAGAAAATATTTTCTAGACTATGTTCATGATAATTTTGGATAGGTTTATTTAGGTGATGATGCACAATGTAAAATTGTTTGAAAGGGAAACATACAGATAAAATTACCAAATGGAAATCAATGGCTACTGATAGAGGTGGGACATGTTCCTGATTTGAGAACAAATTTAATATATTCAGGACAAGTGGGAAGTGATGGTTGCAAGTCATATTCACAAATAATTCATGGAAGGTTACTAAAGGATCATTGATAATTACAAAAGAGGAAAGGTAGGTACATTATCTTTATGTATTGGTAATACTGATTATTTTATTCCCCTAGCTTCCACATGAATGGATACAACTCTATGGCACAATTGACTTGGGCATATGAGTGCGAAGGGTATGAAGCTTTCCATTCACATAATTTATTGCCAAGTTTGAAACAAGTTGATTTGGATTTTTGTGAAGATTTTGTTTATAGAATAAAAAAGAGAGTTAGATTTCTCCAAGCTGGGAAGGAAAAGAAGAGTGAAAAGCTATAACTTGTGCATTATGATGTAAAGGGACCAACCCAGGTACCATCTCTTGGTGGGTCTTATTATTATGTTACTTTTATTGATGATGCAATTAGGAAAACTTGGGTTTATTTCATTCTCAAAAAATCTAATGTATTTGAAGTCTTTAAGAAATGGAAAGCCTTAGTTGAGAATGAGACAAGAAGCAAGGTGAAGTGTCTCAAATCAGATAATGGAGGTGAGTATTACAGTAGAGAGTTTGATAGTTATTGTTCATACCATGAGATTCGTAGATAAAAGATAGTTACTATAACCACACAAGAAAATGGTGTGTCTAGAAGGATGAGTCAAATTACTATCATGAAGCGCACAAGGAGCATGAGATTGCATGTAGGATTGCCCTTAAAATTTTGATTATATGTTTTAGACTATTATTACTTAATAAATAGAGGGCCTTCAAGTTCCTTAGATGGTTGTATTCCAGAGGAGGCACAAACGGGCAAAAAGGTAAACTACTCTTTTCTGAAAACTTTTGATTGTGAAGCATTTGTCCACATTGATATAGAAAATCGATCAAAGCTTGATGCAAAATCTAAGAAATGCACTTTCATTAAATAGAAAGATGTAGATTAGATGAAGTAAATGCAAAATACTGGCATCAATGAGAGCCAAAAAAGTAGTCAATGTAGTTCAAAACTAGTGATAGAAAGGAATGAAGTATGCCTTGATCCGCAAGGAGTTAGGCATATTGAATGGAGTTTAATTCAAATTAAGAAACGTGTAAAATGATTATAAGGAGAGGTGAAAAGTAGTAAATACAACTTCTTGTTGAATTGTAAGGTGTGATGAGAAGTAATGGCGATGAGGGTGGTAGAAGTAATGACAGTGTGTCATGAGTGATGATAAATTGAGATCAATACAAGAGATAAGTTATTAGCATCCCAGGTAGGGATGAAATAAGGATTCTATGAGGGAAATAGTTATTTTATTTTAGCTTGTACTACTCAGCTTGAGGTAATTGAACCACTTCCACATAGAACTCAAAACTCTTAAACCCTAAATTAAGAGTAAAATGAAAACCCTTCGACAATACCAGTGACATAAAAAACCCATAAACACTGAAATTAGAACCCTTAATCCCTAACATTGGAAATGAAATTGGAAACCCTTAATAGTAAAATTGAATACCTAAACTAGATAAATTAAACATGATGTACATTGAATTGAAAATTGTTGAATTCACGAACCCTTAAATAGTGAAATTGAACCATTCCCATACTGAACTCCAAACCCTTAAACCCTAAAATAATAGTAAAATGGAAACCCTTTGATAGTAAAAGTGATGTTGTAAACCCATAAACGCTAACCCCTCTAAATATGCTTGTATAAAATCTAATATGAATGTTTGAGCTTATTTCATATATGGGTGTGATATTATGTGCTTTCAATCTAAGTTATCATAAACCTCATCATTATTGGTGGCATTCTCTTCCTGAGCCCGATTATCCTCCTAAAATGAAAGAGGGAGAGGATGGATCCACTAATGATGATATTGATTTAAAATCTATTGACACAATTAAATCATGATAGCAATATCACAACATTACTCTTACCAAACATAGGTAAATGAGTTAAAACCTGTGAGTTCTTTAATATGATTTAAAGAAAAAACATGTAATAATCACATACTAATTTTGTAACTTTAGGGTTGAGGGGTTTGGAAACCGTTGAATTTGTGAACCCTTAAACAGTGAAATTGAACCACTCCTCCATTAAACTCCAAACCTCTAAACCCTAAAGTAACAGTAAAATAGAAACCCTTTGATAGTAACAACGACATCGTAAACCCATATACACTAAAATTGAAACCCTTAATCCCTAACATTGGAAATGAAAGTGGAAACCCTTAACACTAACATTGAAACCCTAAAATAGATAAATTAAAATGAAATAAAGAAACCCTTAATAGTAAAATGGAAACCTTAAAAAGATAAATTGAAAATGTTGTACATTGAATTGGAAACCGTTGAATTTGTGAACCCTTAAACAATGAAATTGAATCACTACCTCATTGAACTCCAATCCCTTAAACCCTAAAGTAACAACAAAATGGAAAACCTTTGACTATAACAATGACATTGTACATCCATAAACACTCAAATTGGAACCCTTAATCCCTAACATTGGAAATGAAAGTGAAAACCCTTAACATTAAAATTGAAACCATCAAACAAATAAATTTAAATGAAATTGGAAACCCTTAACAATAAAATAGAAACCCTAAAATAGATAAATTGAAAATGTTGTACATTGAATTAGAAACTATTGAATTTGAGAACACTTAAACAATGAAATCGAACCATTAGCACATTGAACTCCAAACCCTTAAACCCTAAAGTAACAATAAAATGGAAACCCTTTGACAGTAACTGTGACATTGTAAACCCATAAACACTAAAATTGGAACCCTTAATCCCTCATATTGGACATGAAAGTGGAAACCCTTAACACTAAAATTGAAACCCTAAAATGAATAAATTGAAATGAAATTGGAAACCCTTAATAGTAAAATTGAAACCCTAAAACAAATAAAATAAAAATGTTGTACATTGAATTGGAAACCATTGAATTTGTGAACACTTAAACAATGAAATTGAACCACTCCCACATTGATTTCCAAACCCTTAAACCCTAAAGCAACAACAAAATGGAAACTCTTTGACAATAACAATGACATTGTAAACCCATAAACATTGAAATTGGAACCCTTAATCCCTAACATTTGAAATGAAAGTGGAAACCCTTGACACTATAATTGAAACCCTAAAATAGATGAATTGAAATGAAATTGGAAACCCTTAACAGTAAAATGGAAACCCTAAAATAGATAAATTGAAAATGTTGTATATTGAATTAGAAATCGTTGATTTTGTGAACCCTTAATCAGTGAAATTGAATGACTCCCACATTGTACTCCAAATTCTTAAACCCTAAAGTAACAACAAAATGAAAACCCTTTGACAGAACAGTGACATTTTGAGCACATAAACACTGAAATTGGAACCCCTCACCCCTAATATTGGAAATGAAATTGGAAACCCTTAATAGTAAAATTGAATCCCTAAAACTGTATAGTAACAGTAAAATGAAAACACTTTAAAATTGAAAATCGTATAGTAACATAAAAAATGAAATTGGAAACCCATTAACAGTGAAATTTAAACCATTAAACAATGAAATTGGATCATGAAACCTAATAATAACAGTTTAATTTAAAGCCTAAAACAATTATAATTATACCAATAAGCTGAATACCAACAACGATGCTTGAAAAGACCAAACCATGGATTTCATTGGACTAAGAACATGCTAGTGAAGCTAGAACACATGAGTGCGATTTCCATATAAACTTATAAGTGTTTATGAACATGGTAAGTTGTGTTCATAAACACAAACACTCTAAAAAAATCACATGATGCAACAAAAACAACAACAATCTGGATTACAGTTAGAGAAAATAAAAATAAATGGAAAAAACAAGATATAAATGCCCTGAAAGTTCTTCAGTAGCCTTACGGAGGATGAAAACCTCACCTGTATCGAGGACGAGCCAAGAGAACGTGGGGTATAACTCCTCCAACTAGTTGCCATGAAGGGTTGGACAACAAACTTTGAATGCCTCACTGTTGTTGTCTCTCAAATCCATACTTGCAAAACAATAAGTAAAGGAAGTAAATGTAATAAATACGAAACAATGCAATACAATCCATACAAGCGATAGGAAACAATGCGAACAAAAACCCAATTTCATACATGCACAGATGATGGTTTTGTTGGTGAAAAAATTAGCACATTCTCGTTAGGTGTGGATGTTGCAAAGTCCCCAATCGGCTATGTTCCAGTCCGAATACAAGACTCTAGAATGGGTGAAATAGAAATGAATGAAACATGGCTCGATCCACGAGGAGTCAGACGTATTGAATGGAGTTTTGTTGGAATTAAGCAACACATAAGGTGATCGTAAGGAGAGGTGATGCATAGTAAATGCCACTAGTTGTTGAAGTATAAGGTGTTGATGAGAAGTAATGGCGGCGAGGGTGGTGGATTGGGTGGCCAGGTGGTGGAATGCCATGCGACCATCCTATCTAGTTTGAACGGTATGGTAGGCAGATTTTGGGTGTAAGCTCGTGGACGTCCCCGTCGACGCACCAAAATGACACAATATGACACGTTGGATGAATGGGACAAGAACACGTGTCAAATCGCCGAGCCATACTGATAACTTTTGATTTAGGGTAGATAACTCAACGATCTAGATGGTCGATTAAATTTTTTAAATCCTGAGTCCATATGGCGACCCATGTGAACCCTCAAAATTAGAATACACACATTCTAACTCTCTTCCCTACCAACAAATCAAACAAACTTATAGAAGAACATAACACCTTACACTCTTGTTCAATATCCCCACTACTGAAATCCCGTACCCATTGAAAAAATCCTATTCCTCTCAAGGAAAACAAGATGACTGTTGTGATATTACTATCACGATTCAACTATGTAGCTTTTTTGGTCAAATATGACTGTTTTTGCTTTATATTCTGATATAACATCAACATTGTGCCAAAGAAAGAAGACGTGGATGCTCCAAAACAGCAAGTGGCTCAATAAATGAGATATTCACTTGAATTCTAGCCCCACAAATAGTAAAGATATAAAGACTTATGTTATGAATAAGTTCCACAAGTGTTCTTGGAATAAAGGTTTAACTAGAAAGAAAGAGTATTATATTGTGGAGTTTAATCCCACTCATAACTTCCAGCAAAAAGCGTACATTGGGGTTAATATCTCTTGGAGAGCCAAGATTCTCATTACCCAATTAAGGACCAATTCACATCAATTTTGTTGTGAGACCGGGCGTTGGAAAAGGCCTAAAAAAACTTGGGAAGAAAGAATTTATATTTTCTGCACTTCCAATAAGGTTGAAACATAAAAACACTTCATTCTAGAATGTGACGCCTTCAAGGAAAGCAAGGACAGTTTTAATACTTTTTTGAGTGAGAATTTGTGGGTTTATCTTTTCGATAAGGAAACAATTGAGCAGTTGGGAGCTGTCATCATCAAGCTTCACAAGAAAAAAATGGAAAATTTCGTGAGCCAGTTTGTCCCATAACTGTTTTCTTTTCTTTCTTTCTTTCAATGATATCATCCGGGAGCTCGACCAAAATCGTTTTACCTTCTTTTTGGCTGTCTTGTGTTCCAGAGATTGTTGTGGGGTGCGTGGCCGCGTCAACGGCTGCTGGGTTATTGTAACTAGTGTGTAGCTCCAAATCTGGCGTCCACGTTCACCGAGGTAATCTCTGGGACAAAAGTGGGCTGAGGTGAATTTTCACCGCACTGCCACTATATCTTGCTTTCTCTTCATGTTTTTTAGGTCGGGCTCTGAGAGTAGTGTGGGCTCCAAAGGGCGCTGGAAGAGACGGCTCGGGATCCGGCGGACGATCCAGCTGTGGAAATTGGTAGCGGGGCAATTAGGGCTTGCAGGAAAACGGGGGTTAGGGCTTGCAGCAGGAAAACCCAACGTGGCCCCCGTACTGTAAAATCTTACAAACCCACACAATAATTTGTGCTTTCCTCCCTTAAAAACTGTTTTCTTGGTTGGGCGTATGCAATGCAATATCAATGGGGGAATGGTAGATACCACAAGTACGTATTGAATGCTGCAGAAAGATTGAGTGAATTGTCAGATCATAGGGATAGATTGAGTGCACTGCCAGACGATATTCTTTGCAATCACATTCTCACCAGGCTTCCCGTCAAACTAGCTATAAAATGCTCCATTCTTTCTCGCAGATATAGGTGCCTCTGGACTCGATTGCCCAGACTTAACTTCCCTCGTCAGTTTTTCAGGTCCGTAGCATCAAACAGGAAAGCTAAAATGATAATTAAAAAGCTTCTTCTTGCTGGCTCTGTCCAACTTGATAGCTTCGAGCTCGAGGTAGAAAAATCCGACTTTGATTATATCTGGGAGCTAAAGCTCTGCAGTATAATCACAGAATGCATTAGTATCGCAGCTTCGAGAAAAGTTAGAAAAATTATTCTGAACAACAAATACATCTCATGCTCTGTGCCGAGTAATCTTTTTAGCTGCGACCGTCTGGTCGTTTTATGTCTACAAAATTTCGAAATTTCCAGCATACCATCAAAGTCTGGTGGGTTTCCACGTCTTACGACTTGCTCTCTCCAGGCGATTTGGCTCAATGACGGGATCCTCGAGCAGCTCATAGCAGCATGTCCCCGTCTCGAGAGTTTAACACTCTCTGGTTGTGTAGGGTTAACTGATTTAAAAATATGTTCTCCAACTCTGGGTTGTCTTAATATTGAAATAGGAGTTGGAATAAATCCTGATTATATAGACCTCAATTCACCTTATTGTTTGATACCCAATTCGATGACATTGAAATGCCCTCAATTGGATACCCTCGTTCTTGAAACAAATTCTCTGTTCAAGCGCAGGCCTGAGTTTTACCAGATAATGAATGCTATATATGACTTGGTCGTGGAGATAAATTTGCCAATTTGTCGGCGCTTGTGTACAAATCTACCCTGTTCAAATATTCTCAATAGCTTTCCCAGCTTGGAAGAACTCTCCATGGATATCTATTGTTTTCAGGTAAGTAATTTTTGCTTAGAATGCTTTCCTCCCAGTTATATGTTTTATGTATATGCAGTTCCATATGCAGTTTTTTGTATGGCAGGATCAAGTGAATGGTAGGGTATCAGTTCTGACAATTCCACTGGAAAAGCTGAAGAAAGTACACGTTAGCATTTCAGTATTTGGTGAGAAGGATTTGCATTTAGTAGCCTGCATTTTAGAGAATAGTCCGTCGTTGGAAACAATGACAGTTTCTTTGCCCTTCAGATCAAAAAACTGTTATACAGCTAGCGAATTTGATCTCATTCTAATGGATAAATTGTTGTGTTTAGAAAGATCCTCTTCAGAAGCAACAATAATCATTAGATAAAGGAACATTTGATATAAGTATACAGCATGTATAGACTCACAATTAAATGTAGGAAAGGTTTCAAAAGCGTGATTTTTCAATTTTTTTACAATTACAGTTATATTTTTAGTGTATATTTGTTGAAATTAGAAAGAAAAATTTACCAGTTAAAGTCCATACAACCATTGCACACGAAAAAGCTCGTGAATAACCCCAAGTAATCACCACCGATCACTTTTTCTTTATCTATTTTTTCTCAAGTTTTTCAAAAAGTAGTTTTGATTTTTATATATTTCATTGTTGGCTCATCTTTACATTTAAAGACCAAAAAATTATAGAGCGAAGGCAGACTGAACATTTTTGTTTTACAGTTAAGGTTAGTGTATATTTAATTTTATTTAAGAATTACTTTGAATTTTTTTAGAAGTGCCCCTACAATAGTAGGCCATGCTTTGTAATAGAATGATATGCTATTTTATGACCAGCCCTCTGCTTTTGTAAAGTTTTGAAAAGTCCTATGCAAATTTTGTATTATTTATAACATCTCTTTTATCTATTCACACTAAATTTGGTATTTAATCAAGAAAATTTGTTTTTTTAATCTGGTTTTATAACTAGTACATTGTTATTTAATTCCCCAGTTTTTGTTGAATTTTTCCCATTTTTAACTTGAGAAATTTGATTCCATTTATACTTTGATGATGCCGTGCAAATCGAATGCTACTATGAGTTAAATTTCATCGGTCTTGTCTTGTTTACTTACGGTTCTTTATAGACATTGCAAAACATAATGCAATAGTCTGTTACTACGTGTTGCTGAACACATTTCAGTTTTAGAGTTTTAAGATAATCTCCACAGGTTTTCATTTTCAAAATATACATCAAGATGTCTGTGAAATAAAAAGGATTTAACACTTTCATTTTATTTGTAACGTGCTTGCAGCTGTTATGTCTATTCTACAAATTTACAGCAATAATATTTACTAGTATACAAGATTAAATATAATACTCTCAGCTTAATTTTGAACGCTGAGGTTGTTTGAGATGGGGTGCATCAATTATACATCCATGTTGTATCGATTTCTATTTACTATTCCAGGATAGATTACAATCACTTAATATTGTAACCAGTATGGAACAAAGCCCATTCTCCGTTATTTGAGTAATTTATTGTAATACACACTCTGACCTTGCACACTTATGGGCATTCTCTATGGATAGGTGCACATCAAAAAAGTCTTCAAGAGAGTGAGTGAGTTGTGATAGATGCAAACAAACATTTATCGCTAGCCTCTGCCAGCATTGCTTTCAACTTATCTATCTTCCCGATGTCTTTCAATTCATTGTTCAGTTTGTGAATACAACATGACATTTAAAAAATGTGTTTGTAAGCAAGCTCTACCATCATGCCAACTAATCTACAAACATATGCCGCTGTTAGCCCTTCTCTTTCCTTAGGTAGAACCCTCTTTCCTTTAACTCTTAATTTCCATGGTAGGAATCATAGATAGTATAGACTCTATTAGCACACCCTTATTTCTTGCTTCAACCCTGATGTGCAACCTAAACACCTCAATCTTTTCAGTTAGGCTTTTTTTTTCACGACCTCTTACCCCATGTCTAAGTATGTGCAAAATCTGATTGTAAAGTTAAAACCTTATGTAGATGTCCTTGAAATCCTTCTTGCACACACAATAACCAATGTCTATGCCCTCCCTTTTGATTTTTTTTCCCTTGTTTTTGTCTTAGGGAGTTTTTGGGAATTGAATGGGCCATTTGCATGAGATTTTAGCTAGGAAGTCGAGTTCGGCTAGAAGGGCTCCCGGACCAGGCCAAGTTCGAACTAGTCCGTGGTCCGGGTCTGGTTCGCCTGTGGGTTTGTGCAGGGTTCGGTCCATAGGACCAAGTTCAAACCACCTTGTACACAGTTCGGATCCGGGCGAATTTCACGCAAAACAGCGAACTTGGAACAAATTTCGACGAATTTTCGCCCATGGACGGAGTTTAAGTCATTTTTTGACATATTTTATAAAGTTTTGACATCCACAACCCAAATTTTTGACATCGCCGAACTTGGGCCCGCTGAAAAATAACTCTCAATGCCTTTATAAAATAATTAAAGCCCCTAGACCCCGCAAGGGGCGCTGCCCCTTGATCCCGTCTTGGGGGCTTTGCCCCCAAACACTCATTTAATAATTTGGGGTGGAAACTACGCCGATAAAAGTGGGGAAAAATTAACCTTGGAGTCTTATTAGGCTCCATATAGAAGATGATGATGATGAAGAAGAAGAATATCAATAAATTATTAATCCATTAGTTGAACTTCAAACAATGATACTTGAATTGTTGTTATGATTAAATTTTAATTTTTTGAATCTTTGATGTTGAACTTGAACTTGAAGTATATGATGGTATGATCATGATTCATGATTCATGATGGTATGATTACAAGTATTTTTGTTGTTTAAATGTTTTTATGATACTATGTGACATTCTAATTTTAACTCATGCTTCTAGGCTGCATAAATATGTATATATACATATTAAAAAAATTTACATATTTTTGTACTAACGAACCCGAACCCAAACCCCTTATCAAAATTTTGCCGTACCGGTGAACCGGTCCTTCGAACTCAAACTTGAACCCGAACCGGCAGATTTTAGGATAGAGGAAGGCCATTCAAATGGGTTATTTCTCCCTTTACCCGCAACACTTTCACACCTAGAAGAACTGCCCAGACCTCTATGGCTTGTTTGTTGAATTTGAATTTCATCACTATCATAAACCTCACTGCTGCTTATATTGCTTTTTTTTTCTCTGAAAATTTTGCTGCAAACATATGTTAAAACTAAAAAAAATGCTCTAAGTGTATGTTGAGACAATATTTGTGGCTGTGGTCTTTTGTGTTGACTTGAATTCCTGCTGATTTTACTTGACAGTCTGCTGTTTTCACTAGACGTTTAAGGTAAGTTGACTAATTTGACTTGTTATTGCCTGTTAAATCCTTTGATATTCTTTAACAAACTGAAGTAGCAATTGAGATGCCTATAACTGGGTTTCAATAGGAAATGTCTCTGAAACGAAGCTTGTGGGTAGGAATTCCCCTTTGATTGCCCCAAGAACAGCTAGACGTCCCTCTTATTTGCTTTAAAAAAACAGAAGAAAGGGAGAGAAAATAGAAAAAATAAATCTAGCTCAGACATATGGGAAATATCATAGCTTTAGGACTTGGACTCGGACTCGTCTTGACACCCCAAAGATGTTTAAACATGTAGAATTCAAGTGGCCTTTGTCATGAATCCCCTCCCTCCCTCTGGTCTAGCATTATGGTTTGTTTTAAAAGTTGTTACAATTTCCGTATATAATGAATTTTATTATTTACCTATTTATATTTTGAATGCTCACAGTTGCATTTGCATAGAATGTTGACAAAGCTTTATCTGGAATCCTATATAAATCCTATCTGTATGGGCCCAACACACAGGACCACCACGGTTCAAGCACACAATCACAACAAAGCTCTAATGATCACTGTGAGCCTTGTTTTGACACCACAAAATTTAAACATTTGTGTTAAAACTTAAAACCATAAGCGTTGTTGGGCATTGAAGCTTTTGTCAAGCCAATTCTAACTGTGAAATGATAATGCCACGTGTTATATGCTTGTCATTTCCTTCGTCCATCCTTTGAGTTTCATGGCTGATTGGATTTATGTTGAAAGGCATGACCATTAAAAGAAGAACCTTCCTTCGTTTTAGGCTAGATTCTGGGAGCAGCCATGACGATGCAGCAAACTTCAAAAACAATTAAATTTGAAAGTCCTTTTGAAGATGGTGCAGAATCCTTTAATGGGATGTTCCTGATGGTATATTGCTAAATGAAGCCAATTTTTCCATCAACCCACTTCTCGATTTTCGAGATTTTAAAGCTTCAATTTTTGTTGGCCAAATCACTGAAACTATTAATTTTAAGGTTTTATTTACTTGAAATGAAATTATATTTCTGGGTTTTGGTCATAATGGTGTTTATGTCTACTTAGCAAAATTTCTTGATGAAGCATTAGTCCAGTCAAAAGTTATGGATATTTTCTCTCTTGCGGCTTTAGAGATTTATCAGAAATTTTGTTAATGGATATGCAAAACTAATTAAAATCCTTTCAAAAGCATAGCTTTCTCGTCAAGTGTATGTTTTTCTGAGCAAGTTAGAGGGTTTACAAGCCATACCAGGTTAGAATTTGGGCTTTAGTCATGCACTTTTTCCTTTCAGGCTCAAGTGCTTAAATCCTAACTTTCTAACCTCCCAAATGCTCAATCGCTCAAAAATCTAACTTTCTAACCTCTCAAATGCTCAAGTGCTAAAAAATCACAACTTTCTAATCTCTTAAATGCTCAAATGCTGAGAATTTCAACTTTCTAACTTTTGGGGTTTTGAGCATTAAAATAAAAAGTTGGTTCTTCTTACTATTGTGAAAAGCTTGAACCAACATTGCAAGTGCCATGGCAGACATGAATGCAATGCAGATATGGTTGGTTGAGTTCCTCAACAGAGATGCTATTTCATGCAATGTAATGTTTGCAGGATTATGCACCAAATGGACTTGGTGAGAGGGGTTTATAAACCTTCAAACAAATGTAATTGACTGTTGTAAAGCCGAAACCTCAGCTTGACATGCTCTGCATGCACATGTGCAAATTGTTGAAATATAGATGTTGCAACTGAACTGTTTGACTAAATGCCTGAAACGTCATCACAACATGCCATGATTGCAGGAATGCGTAATATGGGAACATAGACAAGGCATTGTGAACTGTTCGACATAGCACCTAAAAGAGATTTCATTGTGTGGAACCCCATTGGTTGCAGGATATGCACAGGTTGGCTGCTTTGAAAAGGCTTTAGAATCTTTCAAACAAATGCAGATTGCAGGGGCAACGTCAAATTCTCCAACCTTTGCCAACTCTTGAACCAAATGGAACCTTTGGAACAGTAAGTAGTATTCATCGAAGCAAGAAGAACATGTTGTATTCAGATATTATACTTAAAAGTGCCTTGGTTGATATGCATGTACGGCGTGGAGGTATATATGAAGCATATGAATTGTTTGACTGAATGCCTCAAAGAATAGGCTATGCATATAATTCATTTGTTGATGCTTTAAAAATTGAAGCAACTGCTACTAGGAGATTGAATTTGATTGGGCAAACTTGCATGCAAAATGTGGAAGTGTAGAACTTGAAAATTTGAAATAACACCTCAAAGAATTGTTATGATTGTCAGCTTCTTTAAGGCCTCTGCTAAGTACGGAAACATGGACAGATTGACAGAACGTCTCAAAGAGAAGTTATCTCATGGAATGCAATGATTACTGGACATAGACAATTTATTTAGGAAATCTATGCAAGTTGGAGAAGTTGGCTTGGTGAATGAAAACAGCAGGTATATCCAGATTCAGGACATTTTCTTAATGCTGTAGAAGACATGGAAAAAGAATTATTTATCAGTCACCATAGTGAAAAGTTAGCAGTCGCATTTGGTGGTTTCCATCATTTTAAACACAGACAATGTCGTTGTGGATATTAGTAAACAATCTGAAAAATAGACTTGCGCTGTAATAATGTACACTGCATTAGATTATCACATATTAATAAAGGGCGATTCATCAAAGCACAACAAAAGAGGTATTTTTGTCAAATGTTCTAGTTACAAGTGCTCAGTTACACATGCAAAATGGGAATCATAGACAAAGCACCCAAATTGTTTGACAAAATACCTCACAAAGAAATGTGTTCTTGTGGAATGTAATGATCGTAGTATATGTACAAAATGAATGTGTTGCAGATAATGTACAGAATGAATGTGTTGAAAATGTCTTTAAGAACTTTCAAACAAATGCAATTGCCTGTCATTAAGCCAAAACTTTCCCACTTTTTCTGCCATTCTCCCAACGCCGCACTAAAAGAAAGGAGCTTTGAAATCAGTGTCTAGACATCCATCAAATCATGACATAGAGGAGAATTTTGTCAACTGTTGTAGTTGCAACTGCCCTCAGACGTTTCAGCAAACTATGGAGGCATAGACAAGCTGTAAAACAAGTGGACAACATGCCATATTGAGATGATATCTCATGAAATGTCGCACTTGTAAAATATGTACAAAATGGATTTGTTGAAACAGTTTTAGAGCATAAATATATATGCAAAATATGGGACAGAGAGAAGTCATAAATTGTTTTAATTTTAAAATATATAAAGCATGGCAGAAAAGAAAAACAAAAAAAATCAGGATGGCTGAACTATTACTAGAAGATTAAACAGCAAGGTTTCATAGCTCAATTGGTGTTCTTGGGTAGCAGTCAAAGAACATACAAGTTACAAACCATGAAAGGGGGTGTGGCATGCGATTGAAGTAGAAATACATTCGTAAACAAAGACCAACATCTCGCTTCTTGTGTATCCCAAATCCAAGAGTAAAGGGAGTAAAAATGCATAATAGAACCTTTGGGATTTCAGTGTGCTCCTATCATGGAGAATGATGGGCTTCTTGCAATCCCTTCACATTGTATTGACACATGTACAGCTGTGGCTGGAAATTGTGGTGCGCAGAGAATAGATATTAATATAAACTTGACTACTTGTTGGCAATGGCATTAATGAGATTTTCATTAATTGTTGTGATTGTTCGAAATTTGATATGCAGGGTGAGGTTGCTTGAGTTTTAATGGCCACTCCATTAATAGCCTTTGTCACCACTCACATCTTAAACCATTATGTTTACGAGCTTGATTATGGCTTGAACATGAAAGTTTGTGTCATAATGAGAGACCTGCAAACTTCTGATATGAACAATGTGGGCATGCGTTTCTTCCCACCGGACATGTTGTAAGGTGTTGAAGTAGTCATTATGGGAGAACTGACAATGCTTCTTGAGATTCATGATTTTCCCCTATTATGTGGGTATGTTGATGTTTGATGTTCATGATGCATGGCACATTGTTCACTTGATATACATTTGGTGGAGTTTCGGTTAAAAGGATGTAAGAACTATGATATAGTTGTTCGAAATCATTGTCTCATGTATGCCAGTGGCCATGAACTTAAAGGTGCACCACTATGCCATATATATGTATATATATGATTGAGCACTTAGAAATGCATGAAATTAATCTTGTCTTATATATATATATATAAGATTGAGCACTTAGAAAAGCATGAAATTAATCTTGTCTTATGGTGCCATATTTATAAGAGGTTTTGTCTAATGAAAAACATGTCACAAGAGATCTTAAATAATGTTGTTGACCTTCCAATGCACATTGTGATTGAAATGGAAAGGGGAAGGGTAGAAAGATGGGAGCCTAGGCCCTACAATCCAATAGATCCAATCTTAGTTTATTTACAAAGGTTGCAAACTCTAAGGAGAAACAATTAGTCTCTTTTGCTAAGGATACAAATGATATGAAATTGCAAATACTGGAGGCTTTAGTAGTAATGAGCCTGATGGTAGGCAGATTAACAAAAATGCAATAATCTAAGGGGATGTTAAAATGAGTTTCAAAATTCATTAAGTTCCTGGTATGCTTGTTAAGAAAAACACAAGTGATCTACATGAAGAGTGTAAATAATTTAATCAAATACCGACATTTTGGTTTCTCTTCATTGACACCAAAGTCTCTTGAGTCTTTTTATAAGAAGAATGAAGACATCCTCACAATCAGAGTTTAAAGGATGCAAGTATGTGCCAGAGGATAAGTTTAGACAATGCTTAGTACGTGGGATTTCTTCAAAAGTTATTAGAAATGAAGTATATAGAGTCAAAAAATAGCTCATCAAGTTAGATAACTTGGTCTTTCTTCAAAGAGTAATGGGTTTCTACTTATCTTTTGTAAAAGAAAATTGTCACAATATTGTAATTAGGTTAGAAAATAGGATTTGTTTGTGCAGAAATTGAGACTAGTCTAATTAAAATGAGGCTTATTTTATTTTCTTAAAATTGCAAAGGTAGTTGTGGGGTAGTTAGCAAGTAGCAGTGTTCCACTGCCTATTGGGGATGGGGGGATGTCAAGGCGGGTTTTTAGTGTGGGGGGACAAAAGGCCTAAGTTTGGGGATGGGGGGCGGTGGTGGGAGGGGTGGTGCTATATATACTATACATATAGTACTTGAAATGCTTGTCATGAAAAGATGTATAACAAGTAAAAAAGAAAAATTGCAAATACTAAATACTTGAACATTGAACAATGAATATCATATTATCAATAGAATATTAGAATACTAAATACAATTTTAATTTGATAAATGAAATTGTTGAATCGGCGAATGGAAGATTTCTATTGTATCAAAAATATCATAAAGATGACTACAATGAGTAGCATGATATCATACCAAGTATAGAATGTCAAAATGTAGTGAAGGGAGGCCTCTAGTCATCCCTCAAGGTAAACACCTCATTAGTGGAACTTACTAAAATGGATATAAAAACATCAACTTGATTCAATGCGATTTCCCCATCAATTTCTTCTTTTATTTTTAAATTCGGAAGTGGGGGTTTGGGGGCAGCAACCCCTAGGGTCAAGGGGCAACACCCCTTATGGGGTCTTGGGGCAGTGCTTGGGGCATGTCCTTGTCACAATACAGGGCGGGGTTGAGGGGCAATGCTCTCGCCACCAAGCACATTTTCCTTCGTGCCTAGCCTTTGGATTTTTAATTTTTAAGCATTTTTCTCTCAAAATTGACGTGCTTGAACTCCCTTGGGAATGCAACATTTTTAAATTTTTTTGTGTGCAAATCCACTTAAGATGTCGTCCGCCGCTGGGGAACATACAAACATCCCCAGAACGGTCGAGGGACACCTGGGTGTCCCCATGCCGTTCCGAGAACGTTGTGTTGTCCTCGTGTTTGGGGTTGAGGGGCAACGCTCTAGCTGCCAAGCACATTTTCCTTCTTGCTTGGCCTTTGGATTCTTAAATTTTGAAGTATTTTTTTCTCAAAATTGACGTGCTTGAACTCCCTTAGAAATACAACATTTTTTATTTTTTTGCGCGCAAATCCACTTAAGACGTCGTCTGCCGTTGCGGAATGTGCAAACATCCCCAGAACAATTGGATGCTGCTAAGCTCCAGACAAAATGGACCATTGACCAAATTTGAAAAATCCAAAAACACCACGGATTTTCACAAAATTTTCAGCATATGTTCTTCATGATCTACATATTTTGTGATCAAAAACCACAAAAAATTTGCCAAAAACTTGCTGTGTTTTCTCGAATTTGGAAAAAAAAAAAGTTCGACATTTTTTTTTTGTCTTTAGTGCATTCTGTCTGGAGCTTAGCCAGCACCAGAACAATTGAGGGATGCCTGGGTGTCCCCATGCCGTTTCGAGAACGTTGTTCTGTCCCCGTGTTTCCACGATGGTTGGGTGGTGCTTGGGTGGCGGTGGGGGGATGCCCCATCCTTGTCCCCCTGTCCTAGAGACATCTCTGCTTGGGAATGTGGGGGTCCAGTGGTCGGGACACATCCCTATGTTTCTCTAGCAAGTAGTTATTAGGAAACACCTATAAATACAAGGCTATTTGTAATGAATGGGGGCTTTTGTGAAGGGGAAACTTAGCAGAGATTTTTAGAGAACCCTTTGATGACTTTTGGATTTATACTATGTACAAATGGGTTTCTGGAATTGTATAGTTTCAAAAAGATAATAAAGAATGCATTTTGGATCATATATTCTAAATGTATTCCTATGTTATTATTGCTGATTTCTCATGTTAAATTGGTAATCCCTTTATGTATTTATGCCAACCATTGGTAATCTATGCAATTGATGTAATGAAACACAATCATTTCTTGGTGTCTTGATTTGAATGTGTCAAAGCAACTAATTTCCTTGTATGTAGAGGTTTCTTATCTTTCTTTCATTGTATTTGCATATCTGAAAACATGTTTGGTGATAAACCCCCCTTATAACCGGTAGTTAGTTGTGAAGTCTTGTTTGGTGTTTGTATGTCTTCCAATAAGTTTCTATTAATCAGTTCCCTTTAGTTTTTTGTTTTCTCCTTTATGAACTTTTAGGTTTAAAGTACACGAAAATCTTAAAAACCCCTATCTTACGAGAGAGATGCTCCTTTCAAATGCAGAGGAAGATTGTGATTTTGTAGCAATCTCTCCAACTATTGGCACATTTGTCACTGGCCGTTGGGCAAGTCACTTAGAAACCTAGAGTGGCAAATCTGTTTACCAACAATCACAAAACATCATCTCTCTCTCTCTGTCTATCTGTCTCTCTATCTACCTACCTACCTATCTATCTAGCTATCTATCTATCTACCTATGTACCTACCTACCTATCTATCTATCTACCTACCCATCTATCTATCTATCTATCTTATACAGCCTTAACCAACAGATTTTTTTTTTGCCGTATTGACGGCAACTTAGCTATAAGTGTTTGAAAATTTGAAGGAAAAGCAAATAAAAGTTCAAGCGTTTATGTGAAAATAAACAAAGGATGCTAAACTTACCTCCAATCATGTAGTTTTGTTGCTCTCCTCTTCTTCTTACTTCTGCTCTCACGTCTTTTTCCTTTCTTTGTCTTTTCACAAATTGCAAAGTAATAAATGGAAAAATGAAGGGATTTTATGTGTTTTTGTTTTGGGTTTACCGTTGTGTAAAAGTGTGGGCATTTTTCAACGCCCAATTCTCTTTTTTTTCTTGCTGGGCTGTAGGGGATAGCTGGCTGCCCACTGCCATCTTTTGGCATCCCTGGGATCTTTGAATTTTTTATCTGGGATGGCCCAGGGACGCTTCTTGGCTCTCCCTGTGTGTCCCCAAAATGTTTTGGGGATGGGAGCAGCTGGAAAAGTTCAAGGGATGCATCCGTGTAGCATTGTTAATTTTTTGGGTTGTTAAGAATAGTATATGGGCGCCGTCTTGATGTTTGTATTGTACAGCTAGTGTCTGAAATCTCCATATCTTGCCACCTGCTTTTTTCAAATTTTCTTATAGTCTCACAGGGAGGGGAGGGGAGGGGTGGCGACGAGCAGTATTGATTTTGTTCTTAATTGGAATAGGAACTGCTGACATAAAACTACAGAGATAAATAAGGTACCAGTTAACTTTCCTTTTGTTAACAGAATTTGAGCCGAAAGAGATAAATAATTATCCTATGGAAATTATTTTTGTCAGCCTTGTGCAAGCAGTATGTGGATTTTTAGCTTTTATCTTGCATGGCAGTAAGCCTTGATGGTTGGCAAAGTTCTGTCTGCCTTACAGCAACTACCCAAGATGATCAGTGTGGATTTTTCATTCTTCTTATCTGGGATAGTAAATACTGAAATCTGAAGGCATGTGATAGTAGTTTACTTTCCTTTTATTTACTGAATTTGGGCCACAACTGAAATTTTGAGCTCTCCCATTTAGCTATAGTTAGGCTTTGGTTCAAAATTTCAAATTGTTATGATTCAAATTTCCAGCACTTGATGTTCTACATTGATCTACAAATTGAGCGAATAAGACACTTTCCAGGCTTTGTTTCTTCATACAATTCCATAGTGTAATGTATGGAGATCAGACTGAGTGTTATATTGAGATCAGACCAATTGTTATTGTTCTTTTGTTCATCTGAGGGGTTTATGCAGGATTTTCTCTGTGATTTTAACACTTAGTTTCTTTTGCGCACTTAGTTTCTTTTTCATAGGCTGACAGCTGACATTAACTCACCATTAGTTTCTTTTGCGCACCTAGTTTCTTTTTCATAGGCTGACAGCTGACATTCACTCACCATTAGTTTCTTTTGCTCACCTAGTTTCTTTTTCATAGGCTGACAGCTGACATTAACTCACCATGCTTGCTTTTTGTACAGCCGTACTTTACTTGCTCTTTGTCAAGTTGCCACTATGTTGGATTCATGATTAATGTCTTTTAGTAGTTCTAGGGGCAGATTTCAGGTGTCGTTCATCTATGGTTATAGGAAAGAAAGATTTGTATTTGGTGCCTCCCATATTCTACACATAAACAAGGTTTATGAGTGAGAAGGTTGCAAGTAGGGTTCCTCTGATAGGGTATTATGTCTTTGTATCACTGGAAATCATAAACAATCAGCAGGGCATGCTAGATGCCTAGGTTGGGATGTAAATTCACTCTTTGACCAATTTTTGGTTTTTGAATGGGCTGCAAGCCTGCATCCTATAAGGGTGTCAAAATGTATCATGTTGATAGACAAACTGTGCTGTAACCCTGCAATATTAGTTGAACATGATGCTATTGCAGTCCTTATACATTGCTATCGCAAATACTTCCCATAAAGGAAATACTTCAAAAGTTATCTGTGTCGACTTTTGATTAATTCCTTGAAAAAAATGTTGTACAAAGAAATATACAAATTCTCTTCCAATTGCCTTATAATATCTGATATTCTGAAATATTTCTAATTCCCATCTGATATCTAGCCTTCACATTATGATGATGAAGGTAGCTTGATAGTGGTAGTAAATATGCAGTGCTCATGATGTATGCAAATTCCCGCAATTTTAATGGATACATCACAACTTCTATATCTTATAAATTATAATTAATGACGAGATATTAAGTTCCATACCTTGCGAGTCTAAACAGCTTGTTGGAAAGGCATGGTATAGGCATCTTTTTTTTTTCGTCAATGGATAGTTTGATTCATGAGAAAATGACTGACTAGATGGAGCACCGATGGTTTTTTTTAATATACCAAAAGGTTAAAAGGACACTCTACCCACAAGTAAACTGGCAACACAAAATACATGAAAATAAAATCTATCGCAAAGCATAAAGCTACACCCCAAAAGAGTGGACAAAAGATCAAGCTATTTGGAAATAAATCTGGCACAAAATAAAGATTCTTGAAACAAATCTATTTAGCCTTCAACAGGTCCTTGTGTTTGATTCTTTAGTCCTTATTCTTTCATTGCTATTGTTGGGACTTGAATGAGTTGCAGAACCTCAAGATAGCAAATAACTTTGATCAAAAGTTGTCCTGGAAACTTGCTTGGCTGGAAAAGATATTGTGTAGATTCAATCCTGCTCTCCAATCTAGAGTTAACGAGGGGTTAGTAGCACCGATTTGCAATGGGGGTTAAGCAATTGAAAATACTAAGAACAAATCCACGAACAATAAAATAACAAGCAATCAAGGAGGAATACAAACGAATGCAAACCAACAAAGCTTGAATCTTCTATTGTCTCTCTCTACTCTTTCTGAAACGTTGTGTGTGTGGTGCTCAGTATTGGTAACGGCAACGTTTATGACTTGGGAGTGTCGAGAAATGATATTGATTTTGATCACAAGAATGCTTTGAATGCCTTTAGCAAAAATCTTGTAGAGTAAGGGCGTTCAAAAGCTCAAAAGTTTGAAATCTTGGATCCTTCAAATGGTCGTGAAGGGTTGGTTATATATAATATGGAAAATACAAACGAATGCAAACCAACAAAGCTTGAATCTTCTATTGTCTCTTTCTACTCTTTCTGAAACGTTGTGTGTGTGGTGCTCAGTATTGGTAACAGCGACGTTTATGACTTGGGAGTGTCGAGAAATGATATTGATTTTGATCACAAGAATGCTTTGAATGCCTTTAGCAAAAATCTTGTAGAGTAAGGGCGCTCAAAAGTTGAAATTTTGGATCCTTCAAATGGTTGTGAAGGGTTGGTTATATATAATATGGAAAATGATTTGAATGGTTGAGATTGATCCCAAAGATTAGAGAATGAATGGTTGATATCAAAAGAAATTGGAGAAGCAATCAGTAAACTCCACCTCTTCAACTAGGAGAGAAGAGGTGATGTTTTAGTTAACTGAGGAGCAGCCAATAAACTCCACCTCTTCAACTTGGAGAGAAGAGGTAATGTTTAGTTAACTGAAAAGTTGATCATGAGTTACCTTTTTGAACTTGAGAAATGAATTATTTGAATATTTAATTGATTTTTGTAATTAAAGTATTCAAACATGTGATAATTGAATTCTTTTTTATTAAGAATTGAATTATTGAGTGAAATTAAATTAAATTGATTAGAAGAATTAATTAATGAGTTTAAATATTTAAATTTAAACTTTAGAAAATTGAATTTAATTAATTAATTAAATAAAATTAATTGTTTAATTAATTTTGGAGAAATGATTAAAATGATTTGGGGAATAGATTTAGAAGAAATAGATGATTAATTAATAATTAAAAACTATTAATTAATAGATGAAAATTAGTGTTTTAATATAAGGTTGCAAGTATGTCTATTTTAGGGTGTCTACATTTGCCCCTCTTTGATGCAATGTGATTCATCATGTTGTGTCAGAATTTTCAGATTTGATCCTGCCCCAGCTTGTCCCAATGATAGCAGGTGGATTATATGCCTTAACAAATTAAGCATAAAAAATGTATCAGATGAATATTAATTTGTTGATAATGTTGAATCACTATATGATGTTGATGAATGCATTCCTATGTTAGTTATGATGTTACTGATGATGGATGCATTGATTATATGATCTAATATGCATATTGTTTGGATTTTTCTTATGCAATAAATGAATGCAAACCTAAAGTTGCACAATGTGTCTGAGTAAATGCAAGTGTTAGAAGAAAGTTAGTGAGAAATTGGTTGTGATAGGGAGGGACCGAATGAAAAACAAAGTGATGAAACCAAGTCACTGTCATTTTTCCAATTTTGTTCATTATTGCACTTATTATGAAAAAGGAAGAGCATCTAATGCACCCATATATTGCTCATCTGGATACCGATATAACTCTGATAACCAAGAGTAGAGAAATTGAAAAGAAAGAAAACAAAATGCATCCAAATATTGACCATTTAGATACCATTATGATCTCTGATTTTGAAAAGAAAGAGAACCAAATGCACCCAGATATAAGCCATCAGGATACCTCTATGATCTCTGAATTTTAGAAGAAAGAGAACCAAATGCACTCAGATGTTGACCATCTGGATACCGCTATGATCTCTAAAGAACCCATAAATAAATAACCAAGAAATAAAATCCAATACACCCAGATACAAACTATCTGGATACCGCTATGATTTTATTGGTAGCAACAAGCAGATAACAGAAAAGGATTGACCAATTCTTTTCCAGGATTAAGCTTAGATTGTGGAACTGTGTGGCTGTCATATATGTGACATTGTCTACCACATTTATCCTAAATCATCATTGCCCCAGAATTGAATTGAAACATTCCACAAACAACAATCAAAGAAAACAAGATTAAGATCTATCATAACTACTCTCATCACTCGGTAGTATCCTTGAGTAGCATAAGAACATAATCATGAAAGATAAATTGACAACAGACTGATACGACTGACCTAGTCAACAATTTACTGCTCTTTGATTTGCTTGATTTTTTTTATGCTTAATTATGTCTGGTTTCAGGAATGGATGACTCATATAACACTGATCTGTCTGGCTTTGAGCATATATGTCACTGTGTAAGACAATTGATTAGTTTGATTTGAAGATTAATTGAATCATTGATTGTTGACAGATTGGATCGCTGATAAAGCCGAGTCATATGAGTCCAATGTCGATTTTGCGAAGCTTACAGTTTTGACATTTTAATTGATGACAGATTTGATTGTTGATAAAGCTGAGTCATATGAGTCCATTGCCGATTTGCGAGGCTCACAATTTTGACGTTTGATTGATTGCTTTATCTTCTTTCACTTGTTGATAGCAGAGTTGGTTTTATTGCTTGAGATTTTGCAATATTTGATTTTTTTATGATGATTGACTTTTTTTTAGAATATTTTGCTCTTTTTAGAATTTTTGATGACTTTTTAAGATTTTTAGGAATTTTTTCTAAACTTATAGAATTTTTCATATTGCCCCCTGTCTAGCAAGGCAAGGAAATTATGGATTGATGGATGAACTAGTAGATGGATGAAGGTCAAAGGTCTCTTAGTATGTCTTGAAGTTGTTTGGATGCCAAGGACTATCCACGGGATGAGATAACATGTTTCTTTGCAAGATAAGGGATTGGACATGACAAGATAAGATAAATACATGATGCATTGATTGACATGTAGTTGACAAGAGTGGACATGTCAAGAGGATGCTGAAAATAGGTTTCGCATTTTTTAATCTGTATTTTCTAATCAAGACCAAGAGAGGGATTTGATAGGATAATGATAGGACATGGATAGGGCAAGCAAGATCAAGAATGGATAAGGGGAAGGGATATGGATTCAAGACTGTGTAAAGATAGGAGATATGGACCATAGGGATGTGGACAACATGAAGCATATAGGACATGTGATGCTTCTAGGGAGATCCTTAACCTTGTCAAGATCAAAGTTGGAAAAAAGGAAATATGGATGTTGATAAAAGATAAGGGATATAGGTTAATGGAGGAAATGAAAGGGATATGATATGACAGGAAAATATGGATGGAACATGCCCCCAGGTATGGAATGCAAGACATTCATAGATTACACATGATGCCTGTTTGCCGAGTTTTCATCATGGTACTTGCCCAATGCGTCTGTTTGCCAGGTTTTCACTAGTAGACGAATATATATATATATATATATATATATATATATATATATATATATGTTGGAAGCTAATAGACTCGTGATAGGACATGGAGGAAGGACTTAAGAATCTTGCTCTTCAGATTGTAACCTTGTAATATGTGTTACAATAGATCATGGCTATTGAAGGTATTCTCAAAGATGTTGATAGGGTGATGGAAAAGGGGGATAAAATGGAAGTGGGATATGGTAATGGTTTATGCATAGGATTGGATAAGAGGATGGATGGAAGACTGGAATATGTGTTTGATAATGGAGAGATTGCGAGAAGAATTGATTTTGAGTGGATGGATATGTCAGAAAGAACAACATTGGCACACACCTTGAAGGGTGATGGAGGAAAAAGAGATTTTGGATTTGATGGAAGAAAATGAGATTTTGGATTTGATGGAGGAATAGTTATGAAATTTGGGACATAAGGACCCAAAATGGATTTGGAAGGTTGGAGACGCTTAAATGGATGGATAGAAATTTTGGATGCCAACTTGGATTTTCTTTGGGATACTGTGCTTCAAGAAGCTTCTTAGGAATCCACATGGATTTTGATTTTTTATTCTTTTGTGGTCCCTTAGAACACATTGTTTCTACAATATATTTAGGAACCCATATTGATTTGGACTTTTCTTTTTGCTTAAGGGGCCTTTGTGACCTTTTGGACATTTCTTTTTTCTTTTGGATCATATTTTTTTTTTCGTTTTTACATGTCGATTAGACTAGATATGTTGATCCTTGATTGCATGTGGATTTCTCGACTTAGTGAACTTATGTTTGGCATCCAAATTGCTTGAAAGGGGAATGTGATTCATGGATGGATAATAATGGTATGGAGACTTTTTGGATGGGTGGGAGGTTGTCCAAGATGTGTGCCTTTGCTGACCTTGATTTAGGAAAGGGGAAGTGGATTGTGAACTAGTGGATGGAGGAATATATGTACCTAAGATGGATGGAAGGGGTGAAGGGGAAGGTATACGTTTGGATCTGGATTTGGATTTGGAAGGGGTACCAACATCTTGCGAATGAGTATTGTTATGGCGGCCATGACAATCAAAATTTTCTTTGACATGAAAGGGTTTTAATGTACTTTGTTCATGGAGGTCTACCCTTTGACTTGATAATGCTTTCTTTGACCAGTAGGATACTTTCTACAAGATGCGAGTCCATTTTGAGGTGGATATGATATGGAAGAAACAATAAGATCATGAAGTGCACCAGACCGGATGGAAGTAGAGGAATCCATTTGAAATGCATGGGGTTCATGAACAACTTGCATAAATGTGTTGGGATCATGAGGGAGATCATGAGGAATGATAGGATCTTGTGATGGAATAGGAGCACTGACAGGATCATTTGGTAGGATAGGATCTTGTGGAGAAGATGGAGTATTAGGACATGGAGATGAAGGAAGTGTAGGATCATGAAGAGGATTTGGAGGGATGATGGGATCTTGTGGTGGAGATGAAGGTGAAGGGATACTTTGATCTTGACTTGGAAGAAGACCATCAGACTCCATTTTAGGGGTGATTTTCTCTTGACTGTGAATGGAATCCTTCGAAAGAATGGGAAGGATGTCATGATCTTGCTTAGGAATAGGAAGTGGAAGGTCCATAAGACTTGGAAGGCAAACATTTGACTCAATTTTAAGGGTGAATTAATCATGAAATTGGATAGAATCATTTGGGAGAATGGGTAGGATGTCATGATCTTGCTTAGGCATAGGAAGTGGAAGGTCCATAAGACTTGGAAGGGGATCATTTGACTTAATTTTAAGGGTGAATTTCTCGTGACATTGGATAGAATCATTTGGGAGAATGGGTAGGATGTCATGATCTTGCTGAGACATAGGAAGTGGAAGGTCAATAAGACTTGGAATGAAACTTTTTTCTTGGGATGGAAGGGGATCAACATGGATAGGATGGACAAGGATAGTGGAATCTTCATGAGTTTCTAGAAGTATAAGATCTTGGTCAAAAACTACACAGCTTTGGTCGTTCTTGGGATCTTGATCTTGATTTTATTTAGGACTTGTTTCTTCGTGCTTTGTATCATCCTCTTGACATAGGGTATCAATTGGAATATGTATGGTGGATTCTTGGAAGGGTTCAATGTTTTGACATGAGTGGGAAGGATTTTAAATGGGACTCTCTAGAGTAGGTTCGTCTAGGAATGGATCATATGGTGGCATTGGATCTAAGATAGCTGAGTCATAAAAGAGATTAACATTGAAATCTATCGTGGATAGCCCTTGGGAGGTCTCATCATTGGATATATCATTTGATATGAATGGAAAATATTTCTCTTGTGATTCTTCAGGGGATGAAGGACTAGTGGGAAACATGGAAGCTTCTTGTGGGACAACTTCTTCATAGGAGATAGATGTGTCAACAATGCTATTGTTTTGGAATGGACCCTTGCTAGACATGGGTAGATGATTTTGATCTTGCTTAATAGTAGAATGATGTTTATGAACCGGTTTTTGAATTAAACTCTTGAAAGGTTTAGATTGGTCTCCCAAGGATGACATATTTTCAATTGTGTTTATTTGGGAAATCAGCGGTGGTGGATTTGAGGAAATAAGATGATCTTCATTGACTTGTTATGTGATATGAGACATATAGTCAATATGGCAGGGATATAAGTCCTCTAAAGTGTAAGACTTTGGTTGACTTTGACCATGAAGATCATCTAGCTGATTTTGCAGGTCTTGCACTTATTGCTTGCAGATATTAGTTTGCCATTGTTCGTGTGCCAACTCGGAGAAACTTTCTGAATAGACAAGAGGGTTGTTGTCATCATAGTAGCTAGGTTCTTGTTCTTCTTCGTATGGGGGAAATGGGTTATCATCTTGCTCTTTTTCCCACTGGGGAAATTGGTTAACATAAGATTCATCAGGTTGAGTTCTAGCCTTCGACCTAGTATGACATCCTCCATAGGGTGTGAGAGACATAGTGTTGTCAATTTTTGAACTAAAATAAGTGATATAAAGTAAACAAAAAAGGATAAACTCTCTTCGAGAGTCCAAGTTATGTATGACATCCGAGTTATGTTTGACAAGGGTAATTCTAGGGACAAATTTTGACTTCTCTTGATCTCAGATTTTGGTGATGTAAAATATTGATTTTGACTGTTGCCTTAGATGAGACAAAGTCACTGATAGAGATTGATGAAGTTGAGATAATGGGACCAAGATAATCTAGTCTGAAGTTTTGAACTAACAATGTTTAAACAATAGTCAAACTGTCAAAGAGGGATGATCTTAGATGTTCAGAGATTCACACAATATTTTTCATTTTTTTTCTGGTATGTATACACTAATCTTTCACACGAAATGGGGAATCTTTCCAAGGGTCTTAGACTAATAAAAATTCAGAGTGCTGGCAGAGGAATCCAAATTTTCTCATAGAATAAATGCATAGACTTATAGGTCGATTGCGGAAAACTTCCACTGATTGCGGAAGAATGCAAGGTCAAATGCGATAAATGTTCAGCGATTGCGGCAATAAAATGATCGATTGTGGCAATCAAGGGATTGATTGCAGTAAAGTACAGATAGTCTAAAAAATGATCTCAATTTCGTGAATCTGTCTGATAAAATGTGATTTTCTGGAACAAGGGTTTGATTGTGGAACAAGCTTGTTGTTGATGACCTAGACTTTGAACACGTTTGACTCGTTTTGACAGTTTGATGTTGGTTTTGCGTTTTAGGAAACTGATCACATAACAAGCACAATAAACAAAGTGTTTTGAAGATCTAAGACTGAAATGTGTATGTTCTACAAATTTTGCAAGTTGCAATGTTTTCATGTGGTCTAAACAAAGACAGTCAAATTAATCTAGGTCAAATTTGGCTTCAAGTTACAATATTATAGGCCCAATACTTGGATGTTCGTTGGCTCACACAACAATCATCACTTTACTATGACACGAAGGTCCATGATGCAGGCACCCATGTTTTTGTCATTGCCAGATATTATTGTCGTGCTAGTGAAGATTTCTTTCACTAACACAATATCCTGGAACACATATGTTGGGAATCTTGGGGGGAAATTTTGAAACCTCTTGCACTATAATAAGGTATTTGTTCGGAGGTGAAACAGGTAGGTCTCTAATTAATAGGTTGTATTAGGGTCCGTGAAGTCTATCCAATTGGTTTGTACGCATGTGACTCACTTAAGAGCCCAGTTGACCATGCTGAGTACTTAGGGATATTCACTCGATCCAGGTTATCATCAATACACCTCGCCCAAGCTTGGCTAGATATAAAGCAACTCTTTGGTTCACATTTTGTTTACATACCGATCAGAAGGATTACGGGTTTAAGGTCATTTTTTGAGGAAGAAGCGCATTCCCCAAACAAGCCTTTCTAAAAAAATATAAAGGTTTTTGTAGACACCCTAAAATAGACAGACTTGCGACTTTACATTAAAAACACTAATTTTTCTCTATTAATTAATGGTTATTTAATCGTTAATTAATCATCTATTTTCTTCTAAATTCATTTCCCAAATCCTCTAATCAAATCTTTAAAAATTAATTAAATAATTAATTTTATTTAATTAATTAATTTCCATTAATTAATTAATTAAAGTCAATTTCCTAAAGTTTAAATTGAAATATTTAAACTTACTAATTAAATTCTTCCAATTAAATTAATTTCAATTATAAATTAATTTAATTTCATTCAATAGTGCAATTCTAAATAAAAAAGAATTCAATTATCTCACATATCGAAAAATTTAATTTCAAAAATGAATTAAATATTCAATTATATCCAAAGAGATAACTCCCAATCAGATCACATGGGTTACTCCACCCACCTCTTCAGTTCACATGAGTTACTCCACCCACCTCTTATGTTCTAAAAGGTAACTCAAAATTAGCTCTTCAGTTAACCAAACTCTATCTCCTCTCTCTCAGTTGAAGAGATGGAGTTTACTGATGGCTTCTCTAGTTCCCTTTGATCTCAATCGTTCATCTTCTTATCTCTGGGATTGATCTCAACCGTTCATCTCATTCTCAATTCCTATATAACAAACCCTTCATAACCATTTGAAGGATCCAAGGTTTCAAGCTCACGTGCACCATTGCTCTGTCACATTGGTTCAAGCATCAAGTCATCTTGCGATCACACACATTCGATATCATATTCTCGACGCTCCCATGTCATAGACGTTGCCCACACCAATACTGAGCATCACACAAACAACATTTCAGAAGGAGTAGAGAGAGAGAGACAATGGAAGCTTCAAGCAATTGGGTTTGCATTCATTTGTTTTCCTCTTATTTGCTTGCACATTTTATTGACTCGTAGTTTTGTTATTAGTAGATGTTCCATTGATTTCCCCCATTGCAAATCGATGCTACTAACCCCTCGTTAATCCAAGCTTGAGTGACAAATCTCGATCCGTGTGTACATTTTGGTGAATCCGACGTGAATCAAACAACCCGAATATCACTTGCAGACGACAGACAAAACCTTTTGTCCACGGCCGTACGGTTGCATAATTCTTTTTTATGATTTTCTTGATAAACGTGTAATTTCACAATTGTTGGTATTTTACCGCCATTGACAGAAGATTGCGGCAATCGTCTGGTTTATTGCCGCAATCGTTACCAGTTTACCACAATCGCACAGACTTTTCCGCAATCGACAACATTCTCCCGCAGTTGAAAGTGCTTTACCACAATTGACAGAAGATTACCGCAACTAACAAAACTATGCCGCAATTAACAGAAGATTACCACAATTGACAAAATATTGCAAATAAAATTGAACATCATTATTTTCTATCATAATCTGATTATTTTCTCTGTTTTCTGTAGGATTGATCAATGACAAATGGCCAAAAAGGTAACTAGACACATCCCGGGTGCTAGATCACTAAGAGCAGAAGATCAAAGCGAAGCATACAAAAAATATCTTGATTCAATCAAACGTTTCGCAGCTAAGTACAAGGGCACAATTAATCTTAGCGGTCTTAACAATTTAGGAGTTGCGGGTTATTCTTCAATTCTTAATTAGACATTTTTTTTTGGTACTAATCACGTTTGTTGATAGCTTGTGACGAGGAGAAGTTTAACAAAGCAACTAAAATCAATTCATTTGTCATTTTAGTGCTTAAAAACAACATTGCATGCAAACATCTTGAACCTCACATTTACATATTGGTGCTTTAAATTGGCGTGGAGGTTAAGAATTGAACAAAGGCAAACAACATTTCAAGTTTGGTGCATTAAAATTGAACAAACAATCATCACCTACTTTTGGGCTTTAAAATTGAACACTTGTGCTTGTATGGGTGATTAGCTAGTTCACATTTCAATCTTTGGGGTTTAAATGATTAACCTTGTGTCTTGAGTCTTTGGTGTGCTTGCACAATCTATTAGATTAAACACCTTTATACTTTTTAGAAAGGCCTGTCTGGGGAATGCGCTTCTTCCTCGGAGAATGACCTTAAACTGGTAACCTTCTGATCGGTATATAAATAAGACGTGAACCAAAGTTTTATTTTATATCTATCCAAGCTTGGGCAAGGTGTGTTGATGATAATATGGATCGGATGAATTATCCCTAAGGAGGAGCCAGCTTGGTCAACAAGGCTCTTAAGTGAGTCACACACATACAAGCCGATTGGATAGACACCATAGACCCTACTAACACCTTGTTAACATAGAGGCCAACCCGATTCACCTCTGAACACATACCTTATTATAGTGCAAGGGGTTGCAGAATTTCCCCCTAAGATTACCAACATATGTGTTCTAGGGTATTGTGTTAGTGAAATATATCTTCACTAGCACGGAAACAATATCTAGCAACAACAAAAATACAGGCGCCTACGTCGTGGACCTTCGTGTCCTAGTAGTGTGACACTTGCTGTGTAAGCTAACAAACATTCAAGCATTGGGCCTATAATATTGTATTTGACAGCCAAAATTGTCTTAGATTATTCTATTTGTCCTTGTGTCAAAACCCATGCTAGATACAAAACACAATGTCCATTGTGCTTGTTCTTTGATGAGTTTTCAAAATGCAAAACAAACATCAAAACCGTCAAAATGAGTCCAATGTGTTAAAGTCTAGGGTGTCAACAATCAAACTGTTTTGCAAAACAGAAGTCTTGTTCCTGAAAATCAATTCTATCAGACAATGAAGTAAATTGTTAGACTTTTTCGAGACTGTAGACGTCCAAAAATATTAATATTATTATTAATATTATTTTCCCTCTTATTCCTCTAACTATGTAATTCAATCAATTAAATAGTTTCATTTGCTAATAGTTTAAATACCATTCTAAATGTATTTTATTTAAATATATTTGCCTCCACAAATTCTCCTTTTAATAAATTTATATTTATTAAAACCCTCTATATTCCTAAATTCTTCTAAAGCATGATTTATTCAAATTCAATTTGGATTATAATCTAAACCCTAGCTAGGAACCTATTAATCCTACCCTAAAGCCTACCCTATTCCTACCCTACTCCCATCACCTCATTTCCTAAGTATGCTTCCACACCTAATTGTCCTCTAAATTATGCTTAATGGGTGATTCCTAACCTTTTTAAGGCTAATGGAATGCTCACCCACATGGGAAATTTCTCTCCAAAATGGGCACCCATTCCTCTTAAATTCTCTCTTACAACTTTGTCTCCTCCTTTGAAATATTGAGCTACTCAATATTAATGCCAATTTTGACTCAAA